>JAOUWY010000001.1:31275947-31287368 GCA_025728095.1 Prietella phreatophila | reverse complement strand
CTCAGATCCCTCACCATGTATTCTCCAACCTCATCAGGCATTATAGGAGAAGACTCAGAGCTGTTATCTTGGCAAAGCTAGGTAGCAAAAAAGTATTGACTAAAAGGGTGCCAATAATTGTTGCACACCTATATTTAACAAAGATATTTTTGGGATAAACCCGTGTCGTGTTTGCAATTGTTTGATATCCATGAGAGTGTAGTATTTTTGTGAATTTCTTTAAACAAAAGATCAAACAACAAAGAATTTTTCATAGCCTTCTTTGCTCATATTTACCAAGGGTGCCAATATTAGCGGAGGGCATTATATAAATTTCCTAGGTCATATTCTCTTACGCTGCTTTGGCCAACGTCCAGCTCCACAAGCGTGGGCCTCCTGCCCAGCCTCACGGCATAGTTCAGCAGCAGACGACTCACTGTGGATTTCCCCACGTCAGTCGGCCCCACCACCATGACCTACACAAATGCACAGAGTGGTTATTGTCTTCCATCACTACATGTCTGTAACTAAAATCCAGAACAATGAGATGTGAAAGGTGACGTACCCTCGGCCCTCTCTCGTTTTCCCTCTCAGCCTGCCGTCTCATTTGCTCCAAAGCAGCGTGCGTGTTCAGATACAACAGCATAGGCGTGTCTTTGGAGACATAAGCCACCTGCATACAGTGAAAGAGATAGAGTCACCAGTTACATGCAGACATACACCTTAGGTGCCAGCTGCCTTGTACCCACACTCACTGGCACTCACTTCCACTGATGGATTGGGTTTAGGGCAGCTGACATTGTGTACAGCGCGGACAGCCTACAGTCTATAATTGCATTCCCACGAAATACACATATGTAACCTGTATACAAATAACATGTCTTTTGAGTTTCTGTGATGCAATACGATGCATTCACACACCCAGTCACATCATCGCCACAGTGTTGCCAATTTAGAGACTCTGCCACTAGATTTGGTGACTTGTTATTGGAGCTTAGCAACAAAACGTTTGTTGAGCAGACATTATTGACTGTCCAGTACGCGATTCAGCTCTCCAGCTCACATTACAGTTGAGAGAGCAGCTTCAGTCGACTCGCCACAAGTGTGAAAAGCCTGACTGCGTTGCGCTCATCATAATACTTATACTAATGCTTATAAATCTTAATCCCATGGAACACTGGGCACAAGGTGGGGAGCATGCTGGACGTGTTGCCAACCTATCACAGGGCACAACCGAATACACAGAGACATGCCTACACGCATGTCTCTGGAAAGACAGGGCGAGTAAACCGGAGTATGTGGAGAAAACCCCCAAAGCACTGGGAGAACTCGCAAAGAGCGGAGGCGGGATTCGAACCCCCAACTCCAGGAGGTGAGAGGCAAACATGCTAACCACTAAGCCACCATGTCCCCCCCAATGTGTAACACACAATTCATTCATTATTTAAACATAGTAATCGATAGTAACATAGTAATTGGGATAAAGCACTACACACTGTGTGGTTAAAGGGATAGTTCATCCAAAAATGAAAATTTTGTCATCAATTACGCACCCTCATGTCGTTCCAAACTGGCAAGACGTTCGCTCATCTTCAGAACACAAATGAAATCATTTGAAAGAAACCTGAGAGATTTCCGCCCCTCCGTTTACAGTCCAAGTAACCAACTTTCCCATTGGAACGGGATACAACAGGAGCCGAAAGTATCGCACTGTTTACAGCAGACCAAGAGGGACGCTGTAGTCAAACTCAGCCACATAGAACAATCTTTATAACAAAGAAGTCTGCAGATTTCGACAGAGCAGAGCTTTTTGCTCGCTCTCGCGTCAAAACACCACGCCTGCGTCCAAGATCCACGCGCAAGCAAAGATATTTTATTAAACGAGACTTACCTTCAGTTTTCTTTTTTCACACATAAAGCATTTGTATCCCTTCCTAAAATTGGGATTAAACCACTGGAGTCACGTGGATCACTTTTATGATGCGTTTACGGACTGTTTTTTTGGAGCTTGGGAGTTTTGGTTACTTGGAATGTAAACCGAAGGGACAGAAATCTGCCAGGTTTCATTAAAATGTCTTCGTCTGTGTCTCCGCAGACGAACGAAAGTCTGATGGGTTTGGACCGCCATGAGGCTGAGTAACTGATGACGGAATTGTAATTTTTGGGTGAAGTATCCCTTTGAGCAAAAATAATTCACTATGCACTGGTATTGGCACTCCACTTCGCATGGTGCCACATCACCGCACCCTGACATGGATTCTATTCCATTCTGATAAATTCAATTTCTCTCCGAGTCTGAATTCATTATGATATGCAAATACGAACGACGACGACATGAATATGCAAATGAACATCTAGCTGGCAACACATGACCAGCACCGCACCTCGGTCTTGCCGCTGAGTGACAGGCTGCATCCCTGCCACGTGAACACAGCGATCTTCGAACCAGGCCCGAATGTGTACTTCTTGTTCCGGTTCAGTTCGGACCCGAAAACCTCAGCCAAACCGGACAGCAGTTCGAGCTGCACCCGCTCTCCGGCCTCGACCTCAAACCGCAACTCGGTCTCCTTCTCCAGGTCAAAGCGCGAACCCCCGCCGCTCCCCGCGCCTCCTCCGGAGCTCGGGCCTTCGTCACCGGCTTTCTCGGGCGCTTCAGTGCTCATGCCTGGGAGAGGAGAGGACAGCGACGCGACCCTCAATCTCGATTTCTCTCTAAGCCAACTTGAACAACAAAAACAAGTGCACCTACTTCCTACCAGCCATTGTATAAGCACTCACTTACCATACATGCTTAAATTCAAACCACAAGCACAATTAACGTTATTCTTACTATCTTGGCTTATTATTAGTGTGCAAATGATTCGTCTGAAAGAATTGCTGGCTACTGATTAAATCGAATTAAATACGTTTCTATGAGAGCTATGGAGTTGTGCTAGAAAGTAACAGCTTAGTTAATTTATGTCGTTATTTAAGTCGACCGTTCAGCCGCTAAAAAGCTCATAGGAGTGTTTAACCCAGGTAAACTGGCTTACTTTTAAATAAAAGAAAGAAGAAAAATAATATTTAACTCCAAGTGTATCCCTCGTGCTTTCAAGTCATCCACCAGCGTCGGGGCAACTCGGTCGCATGGTGATGACGTAAACGAGAGCACTGGACAGGTACCCCGCCCCCAAGTCCTTCAGAGAAGCTTCACGTCGGACAATTAAAGAAAATTAGAGGCGAAATAGTACAAAAACAAACAGATTTTTTAAAATCTCTTTTATACACAAAACAGTAGACGTTTACGAATTCAAAACGATGTTTATAGCAGATTTTAATATACCAAACATACACTATATGGCCAAAAGTATGTGGATACTTAACCATCACACCCATACGTAGGTCTTCCTCAGAACGCTGGCATAAAAGTTTGAAGCACACGATTGTATAGGGTGGCATTGTGCGCTGTAGCATTACAATTTCTCTTCACTAGAACTAAGGAGGCAATCCCAAAGCATGACGATGTCCCGGTGCACAAAAGGAGCGCCATGGAGACATGGTTTGCTAAGGTCCGAGCAGAAGACCTTGAGTGGTCTTCAGAGCCCTGACCTCAACCCCACTGAACACCTTTGGGATGAACTGCACCCCAGGCCTCTTCACCAAACGTCAGTGCCTGAGCTCACTAATGCTCTTACTAATATAGCTGAATGAACACGCATTCCCACAGCAATACACCAAAATCTAGTGGAAAGCCTTCACAGAAGAGTGGAACTTATTATAAACAGAATTAAAAAAGTAAAACAAACAAAAAATAATATCTGGGATGTGCTGTTCAACAAGGACATCACACAATGGTGTGATGGTCTGGTGTCCAAATAATTTTGACCATAGTGTACCAAACTCATTTCCCAAGAAGTAATGAAGCACAAGTCTACAGAAACGTCTAATAATATAACCACAGTTCAAGTAAGAACACACATCAGCTTGTGAGCTCAAAAGAAGTAAACAGAAGGTCACAAGGAGGCAGCAATGATCCAGGTTAGGATGCTAAACACATCAGAGAACAGACTGGAAGTCATCCATTTGGTCCATCCTCATCATTATGCATCCAAGAAACTCAAGACGATTAACTGAAAGTTAAGATAAAAACATTTAATTTAGAATCCATTTACACGTCCTGAAAAGAGTTTGCAGTAGAATACAAATCTGAATTTTAACATTATAATTAAGTGTCGAACATTCATTAGCACTATGACTATGAAATCCATGAAAATTCACACCTTTCCTCACAATTTCTACTTGGTCTTTAGGGCATCCTCCAGGGCAGTTACAACCTCAGCAGGCTCTGGAAACTTGAGTTTACGGGGAGGAGCTTTCTGGAGACCAGTCCACAACACCAACTCTGAAAAGATACAGGGAGAAATATTATACAAAATGAGCCTTTACACGGACCCTCCAAATAAAGCTGCCCATAACATGCTGTGTGGGCAAAGTCTGTAACATATATAAAGTGTGAGCTGTTTAAGCATGGACTATAAAGACTTTCAGTTCTCTGAATTGTCACATGACAACATTATACTATATGCACAAGTCTATATGCACAAATTATTGACCGAATTATTCAGTTTTTGGTACAGAGTCTTAAAGAAAACTGAGTGTACTGAAGGTGCTCTTAATGACTACTAGTAAGTACACATCAGACTATACTAGCTCTTAAAAAATAAACAAAAACATTTCACAGGGGTCTTTTAAAATGACATTCCGTGTCATTTTTGGCATTTAAAACTATCGTTGTGTGTTCGGCTGTAAAACTACCTTTCGTCCCCTCAATTAGAGTGACCTCAAAGCTGTTGCGTCGAGGCTTCTGGGGGTTGAGCACCACATGAAGCTCGGGATGTGCGGAGAGGAGAGCCTCGCGCACAGCATCGGCATTCCGCCCATACACACGTCAGCTTTTACTGAGAGAGAGAGAGAGAGAGAGAGAGAGAGAGAGAGCGTGAGAGACCCCCATACTAAACACTGAGAATACAGACATGTAAATATCACCTTTTGACATTTTTAATATTAAAAGGTAAACAAAACTTCCTAATTTCCTATAACTTCAAAGTTATTGTTTTACATTAAAACTCACCCTTCCTGCCAAGGAATACCGTTAAAAGCAGAATTTCAAGCATTGCAAGTACACAATACAAGAACAATTTTACATCCAAATTCATACAAAAAAAAAAAGAAAGAAAGAAAAAGACTATTTCAGAATTCCGATAATGGGGCTTTTTTTGTAAAGGAGAGTCTGTAGCAAGATTCCTGTGGTAAAATAAAGAAGTCATATGAATACATTTGCAGACTACGATCACCTGAAAAGAGGATCAAAACAGATTTGAGTGTACATGTGATATCACCAAGGGGGGAAAAGAAAAATCTAACCATGACTGAGATACTAGTTATGTTCAGGTTTTAAAGGATGGATCTGGATCAGAATCCCATCCTGGGTCACTTCTCTGTAACTGTATACTCTTTCCATTTTACTGGAATCATCTGGCCTGTAATATTCAAAAGCAATCATGTGTAACAGAAGTTACTCGATTAGACTTCAGTCTTGCTAAACCAATCAATTCTAAACTGTTCCTTAATCATGTTGAAAAATCCCTCATTCGTCCAGGATTTAAATTAGCAACAAACGGTTTTCCTTCTACGCTGCATGCTAACCAGTGTTCGATGATGACTCTCAGGCCTTCATCATCCTCCTCCCGTTCACCCTCGTTTCCTTTATCCTGCTTTGCCACGGGCTCTGGCTCTGCAATCACCTCTGCCTTGCGCTTTGCCCCACGACCTGCATACACACATACAAAATATAAAGTATATGGAGACTGTAGAGTACTTTACACCAATCGCAGTACACTGGTCAGAATATCAGCAACTTATTTACCTAAATCCTCTTTTGGAGGATATCAATGCATATTTCAACAGTTTAATCCCAAATAACTCCCTACAGGTGCAGTACACAAGGCATGAAATAATGGCTTCTGCATCCTTAATTGTGTCCAATTTGAGACATGTGATCAGACCAATGTCTTAATCTCTACCTAAACAGAGCGATGCAGCGGCACTTTGGTCCTTTAGTCTGTCCAGCTCTCTCCTCCCCATGCATACACTTTACTCAAACAGATCGGCTTCCAAAGCTTCATGCTAATACTAGTCAACACCATCACACCCATCGTCTCGTAGATCATGCATGGCATTCTGGGACTTTGAATAATGTTGGATTTCTCATTAATATGACTCTGAACATCGCACAAAATTTTTTTCCACCCTCAGAGATTAAGTTCAAAACCCGACTTATTCCTTGTGCACGAACATTTCTCATCTAAAACATCTTGACGCAAGTGCTGGACAACTACTAACATCTCAGGATTAACACAAATACAGCACCAGAACCTCTGATCACATCACAAATACGTCATCAGGGTGGACTTCCTTTAAATAAATCCTGCCACTGTGGCCTGTTAATCTTATGCAAGTCATGCAAACTCAGTAGATTCCATCTTTCTCGTGTTCACTTAAGTCGTAGCGCAACGCAGAATCGTGTTTTTAACACTTACTTATTAAATCTTTCTAACTAGTGAGGACGCACGTGACCAGTTACACTGCAGTCAGGATATTCTGCAAACGCACGTGCATGTTACGTAATTAAAATGGCTCAGGTAAGCACGTAGTCAAAAGACCAACTTCGGGTGCAAAGCCTTTTCACGTAGCTCAAAGTGTTTGGAACTAAATGCACTCTATAAGATAGATGAACCATGGTCTCATATCATGTGTACTACTTTGCATGAGATGGATATAGTAGGACATGAACCCCGTGTAATTTCGAAATGCATCACTTATCTTGTGCTTTCTATCTCTTCTGAGTTAAACTGCCCTATTTTGGAAGATGCATGCCTTAACTACCATTTAAACCAAGATAATAATCAGAGGTTTATTGTACCTGCTTTAGCGCGCGTCGCCATTCTTGTGCACAACAACAGAGAGAAGTTGCTTCTCCGGAAAAGCGACGAGTCGCGCCATCTAACGGTGGAGGAGAGCCATGACTGCCTTTAATACTCACCGTCCACTTTATTAGGAACACCCGTACACATGCACTTTGGTTCCATTGTCCAATCACGTGCATACAGACAGGTCAAGAGCTTGTGTGATCTGGACAGTTGAAGTTTGGGGAGAAAAACCGAAACAGGTGATACCCCCCCCCCCCAATCTTCAGCTGTGAAGTTCCTGTGATCCTGTGCCTGATAGGAGTGACACTCAAAGGTTCAATGTGTTGTGAGTTCTGAAATGCTTTTCTGCTCGCCATGGATGTAAAGAGTGGTAAGCTCAGAATGGGGGAAATGGACTGGTTTGAGTATTTCAGAAACTGCAAAGCTTCTGGGATCTTTAGAGTTTATACGGAATGATGCGAAAAACAATAGAACATGCAGTAGCAATTGGAAATGCATTGTTGAGAAAGGTCAGACTGGTTCGAGATTACAGGAAGGCTATGGTAACCACGCTTTACAACCACGATGAGCAGAAAAGCATTTCAGAACATACGATGTGCTGAACGTTTAAGTGGATGGACGACAACAGTAGAAGACCACATCAAGTGACTCAACAGTAAAAGCTCTGGGTTACTGATCAGAAGATTGGGGATTCAAGCCACAGTACTGCCAAGCTGACAATGTTTGGCCCTTGGGCCCTTAACACTCTCTGCTCCAGAGGTGTCGTATCATGGATGACCCTGTGCTCTGACCCCTGCTTCCTAACCAGCTGGGATATGCAAAGAAAAGAAATTCACTGTGATGTATATGTGATATATACGGCTTCTTCTTCAGGTTCCACCCCTGTTAGCTAAGAACAGTAACAGGAAAAAATTTGACCAGGCACAGTTTCTGAAATGCTCAAACCAGCATGTCTGGCACCAACAAGCATGCCATTTTGTGCGTATTTTACTTTTAAAAATGTAAATTTAAGGTTTAAGATAAAGTTTATTGATAGAATTTGACCTTAAGGATCACTCATGTACCTTTAAAAAAGCTTCACTCTTTAAAATCTAAATAAAGGTCCCTGCTGAAAAACAATAGAAACCCTCATAGAATTCGTAATAGTTTTAATGGTTATAATGGGAATTGTATTGGTTTCAATGGAAACTTTAATGGTCCCTGTGGTTCTCTACTGGTAATTTGTTGCATTCTATTGGTGGCATGTTATGTCTAGTGGATACCATTAAAGACTGATAATGGTTTTAATGCTTACGTGATGGTTTTTAAATGGTATTTGTAGTGGTTTGTAACGGTATTACATTACATGCACCATTCCAGATAAAATGATACATACGTCTTACTTATGTCTGATAGGTTGTGGGTGAAAAGAATATCTACATCTACTTTGCATGTGATCTAAAAAGATATTCTAATGCTAATTAAGGGACATCTGTAAAACATAACACACCAAATGTCTTGTTGGTCGAAATAAATTTCAGTATTGTCAGCTTCACGTACACAACGTGTATAGAACTGACAAGTAAAATCCTGCAAAATAAATTCTCAATCATTTATTTTAATGTCTCTTAGTAATTATAAATGACTAAAACTATGAACATGAATTCTTTGGGCTAAGACAGAAATCCCTGGAACACCAGGTGTGAAGCAGGAAAACACCCTGGATTGGATACCAGTCCATCAAAGGGCACCATGTACACACCTAGGAGCAATTTAAAAACACGGTCATGTTTTGGGGAGGTGGAAGACAATGGGAAATCTTAATGAACAAACCCCCACAGACACAAGGGGAACACGTGAACCTTCGCAGACAGCAAAATAAGCTCATTCATAAACATTATATGTATGACCGTCAATTATATTTCATAAATGAAGCCTTCGATGTGATGTTCCAAAAATATGAAAACCAAATCATTAATCAGATAATTATGTTTAATATTTATTCTGTATTTCTGCAAAGCTTGTGAAGTGACGTTAAGATCTGAACAGGAAAAAAAACAGTAACCCGACATGTAACCTCAATGATCTACAGTTCAAATAAAGCAAATCTAAATCCAAGTGCAGTGTAGAGCAAAGTCTATCATATCTCTAGTGCTCTGCTGTTGATTACTTCTGAAGGAATGGATGTATTGGTAATAGATGAGAAAATCCAGTTCCTTTAACCAAAGGTGGAGTTGTTCCAGGCCACGTTCGATGCGTCCATGTCGAAAAGGTTTATGTAGATCCTGATGAAAGAAAACAAAACCACAGTGCTGTTGAATTCTCAAATCTGATTGGTCAGAAGGCATTGATTAATGTCCTATAACAGCAGCTGGTTCATATTTATGCACTCGCTTGAATACTTTATCGTTTCTATAGCAACAGCTTGTTCACAGGGACTCATATGGCGGATGTGCCACGTAATCTAAGCCTAATAGGAAACTTTAAAACTGTGTTGTTATTTAGCAAAACAAAAAACTGTAAGGAAATTGATTGGACATTTGCGCAATGAGTCTCCAGTGTCAGCGCTTTGTAAGAGTAAGTTGTCCACCACGGGAAAACTTACACCGAAGTCTGAAGGACTAGGGAATTAAATTTGTGCCAGATGTATTGAACATAACCTTTCGAGAAACTCTCAGAAATTGAGAACGGTGGACTCAGTGGCAAAAATTTAACAAGATCTTCAAATAAACAGCGCTCTTTGTTAACAGTTTTCTAAGCTTCGTCTTCGCGAATTGTGGTTTATGCATGCACTGCCAGAGTTTCTGTATATTTTCACTTTTCCTGGCGCGAACCTCTCGTGTGGGCGGGGCTTTTAAACAGTGATTGAGTCTCATTGGCTAGTGAGATTTGGATCGACAGCTTCCTGACCTGGAAGTAGAAACACTCCGGACACCTCATCTCCTATGAACCTCACATATTACTTACAAACTAATATTTTGATAGTAACGACGTGTGCCCTTAATCCATCTATGTTCTATAACGTGTAGAACGGGAACATGAAAGGAATATTCTAAAAGCGACTCATGTAAACACCTTAATCACAATATTGTGCGTCTTATTCAGAATAATTATAATAATTCGATTACTGCTGTCCATGTGAACGTAGTCAGAGAGGGTGTGTGTCGGCATGCGTACCTGTCAGGTGAAATGCCCAGGTGTTTATTAAGCACACCCATGAGCAGTTTGGAATACTGTTTATTCTGCGAGCCTCCGATCTTCCCGATGCTGTGGAGGGAGCAGAGGGCACACGGGTCTCCTTTACCCCCGAACATCATCATCTGATCCGGGACGATGTGCACAGCAATGTACTGGGAGGAACAACAAGATCATAATGAAGTCTCATTTACAGGTAACATTTCTATACCCAATGCATGGTAGTGGAGGAGAATGTCATGACAGGAGCATTTCAGAGTAGTAACTAATGACTAAACATCGTTCATGTAGACCTGAGGAACATGACTGAAGAGAAGAAATGAATAGTGCAGATAATACCTAATGGAGGAATTCCAGGACACACACACACACACACACACACACACACACACACACACACACACGGCCTATACAGCTGAGCACGAGCTCCAACTCACATTGGCTGGTTTCCCCATGGCTTTAGCAAGCTCCTGGGTAATTTCAGACATTAATCCTGCAGGAACTTCATCTTTCGAAACATTTGTATTGACCACGAACATCGGCATGGCGACAGAGTTCCTTAAAATACCGTACAACTGAGAAAAACGTATGCAAAGCGTCTGAACTGACGTTTCCGTTAAGGTGAATAACCGTGTATGTTCTCCGGCACGTTCTTTGTCCCAAGCCCCGCCTTCTCAATTTTCAGCTCGCCGATTGGTCAGCGAAAAAGTCCATCAAATTACCGTAAAATACAAAGTAGCAAAAAAGAAAGCGATTGATACAAAAAGTAAATATTGCACATATGGGAATAAAGTATAAATCTCTGAGTCTAAAGAGTCATTAAAATACATAAAAAAGAATGTTTTTTTGTAATAACGTATGAAAAAGAATAATAAAATAATAAGCTTTGTTTGAATAATAAGCTTTGTATAACGTACATTTAAATAATAATAAAACAAAAATAAATAATTAATTAATTACATAGAACAAACAAACACAAGCGTTTTATCAACATCATCATCGTCCATCTCCAAGTGCAGGAAGTGGGATCACAATACGGGTGGGAAAGAAAACACACGTCTCCTCGGGACTTTTCAAATCGTGTGAGAAAATGCTAGAAAGAAAGTTTTACGCCCCCTTTCGCATTGTAAGGGATATGTAAAATACATATTAGCTTCCTAAATGGCTTCTGATAGGAAAAACACACTTTTGTAGTTTCAGAGAGCCGTTAAAGGTTCTAGATTGTTCTATCAATATGCATGTATTCATTTGATTCATTTACATATATATATATATATATATATATATATATATATATATA
>JAOUWY010000001.1:31248181-31263372 GCA_025728095.1 Prietella phreatophila | reverse complement strand
CACACACACACACACACACACACACACACACACACACACACACACACACACACACACACACAATCTTGGCTACTGACTAGTATCTTAAGCTAATGATAATATCTCAAAAACCAAGATGGCATCTAATATAATTTTAAAGGGAAAATTCAGCACAGACCAATGTGAATGTTTTTATTGAATTTATTCAGAATTAGAATAATAAGCATTTGATTTTCATTCAATCTACATTTAATGACCCATTTGTTGGAAATGTACTTTTTAAAAAGTTATTATTATTATTTCTTTCAATGTACTGAAAGTGACGCAGTGTTTGTTTCATGCTGACTTCATACTTTGTGGGTGACACAATGGAGGATGAGAATGAGGCACCTCCTGTATCTGTGAGCAGTGATAAGCGTTAATCAGATGACTTGCCTGTAACTCAGGAGGTCATGAGTTTAAACTCAGTCTGTCGCTGTGTCCATTCTGTCTTTAACCCTGAGACAGCCCAGTGTTGAGATGTCACATTTCAGTCATGCTTAAAACTTAGGCATTTTCACCAAAACTTCACCTATACACGCTTAAATGCTTTCTGTACGCATTTCTCAGCGCAGGACCGTCTGCGCAGATGGGAAGCAACACAGCATTTCTCAGCGATTTTCAGAAGGTCAAACAGATTGCTTTCATGAGATGTTTAATTCATCTGAATGAGACAGTTCGCCTGTCAGTGGTGCTCGGGCCAGGATGCAATCTCATTGCCCTTAACCTGGCACAGGACATAATCCATTGAGTCACTTAATCCATTTTTTTCTGCTGGTTTAAGGTACAATTTCAATCACACATAGCATTCTGATGAGATTTTCTCGAATTGTTATCTTTCTAGGAATTCGTACATATCCGAAAATATATTCGATAGTTCCCCTGATGAAATTCTTTGACTCAACATCAGAAATTAAACAATGATATGTAGGATATGAACTTTATATATGAAATTATCAAAGTTCAGGACAGTCTATTTCTGACGAATGTTTAAAATCTGCTTGACCTAAACACAATGATCCTGAACAACACTTAAAACACTTAACTAATAAAACAATAAAACACTTAACTAATAAAACAATAAACCAACAAATAAACAACAGACCCTGTTTACATTACAACCTCCGATTTCCGTCTATTAGCAATCATTGCATTTCACCAACCTTTAAATTCTTTTTCCTCTCACCTTCCCGTGATCTTCGCTCTCCTTTCTTTCTTTTAATAGCCAGTAATTCAATACCATTATCTAGCAAACATGTACTTCGTATTCAGTGTTATTTTACTCGTCTAACATACAATGGTGTTGGTCTCCTTCACATAGTTCTGTCCTCGTATTTCCTCTCTGTTGCAGAGTTTTATTGTTTATGAGCGTTTGCTTTATATGTGTGTTTTTTTTGTGTGTTTATCCATTAATTATACAGTAGTGGATCATTTGTGTATATTATTTAAGCAGGTTGTTAATATAAAGTCAATTAAAGTGCTATGACTCAGTAATCAAGACAGTTTTCCCAAAGGCAAATGAGATTATGTCAATTCCACTGGTGGAAAGAATATGAAACATACCACCTTGAGTAAAAGTACTGCTACTGTAGTAATAATTTGCTTGAGTAAAAGTAAAAGTAGTCAAGAAAATGACTGAAGTAAGAGTAAATGAGTCTTCTGGTGAAAAGCTAGCTGAGTACTTTTTCATATGTCTACATGACGTGTAGCACACTTAGACCTCGTGCCAATGGGATTAAGGGTTTGAATCCCGCCTTCTCCCTGTGTGCACAGGGTTTGCATGTTCACCCTGTGCTTCGAGGGTTTCCTCTGGGTACTCTAGTGACATGCATTTTAGGCTGATTGGCAGGATAAGTTGTATGGAAAATGGATGGATGGAATGAACCAAGTTCACTTCAACTATGCTGAAGTGAAAAAACACCTCCATTATAACGAAGTATTGTGAACTGACTAGCCAAATGCTGTTTGGGTTTCATTGGCTAGCTAGCTCATGTTAATTAATACATGTTTCTAGATAACCTGCTGAAAAAATAACAACAGGAACCATCATAGAATTTGTAATGTGTTTAATGGTTACAATGGGAATTGTATTGGTTTTTAATGGAAATGGTAATAGTCCCTGTGGGTCTCTCATGGTAATTTCTTACCTTCTATTGGTTGCATATTATGTCTAATGGATACAATTAAGGACCAATAATGGCAATATTAATGGTTTTAATTCTTAGCTGATGGTTTGTAATGGGATTTGTAGTGGATACCATTGGGATGTCTGAGATTGTTTCGATTGTTTGTTTGTTTTTCAGCAGGGTACACATTTAGCTATAAAGCAAAGATACGCTTTACAACTACAGGCTTTAGTGGAACTATGAAATATTTAACACAACAGGCAATCACTACTGAACTTCGATGCTTTCTTGCTATAAAACCTCGAAAGATCTGGCTAGCTACTCTAGCTCACTCAGCTAGCTAATGACTTATCTGCACTCACACATGTCCTCAGGTTAGACGATGAGCTGTGAAATGACAATGTGATACATCCACGGCTTTTGGCTTGCATAATTATGCTGGGGTTTTTTTTGGAAGAATAAGAATTTGAACACATTTGAGGATATCTAATAAATTGGACTTAGGACACTCATCTGTTTCAACTCAACTGTCCCAGACATTGCTGCTACTGACTAAACGTTTGGCGCCTGAGGTGAGACTGCTTTATTTTGATTGCGTCTTGAAATTTAATTAAAATGTTGTCTTCAATGCTTTCATGGTTATTATTATTTTATTTTTTGCTCTGAAACCGTGTTTAAAAATCAATGTAGCAAAGTCAAATAGTTTACTTGTTAAAAATTCTAATTAAGTAAACGTACTATGGTTTAATTATACACAAACGATGAACCATATACTCAAGTAAATTAACGACCCTACATGTAGTTTGTTACTTTCTAACCTGGTATATTTAAAATGTTAATTGTAAAATGTTCATTCCTGTTAATAGACCCATAATACCCCCATATTTATTAATATTTATTATACAGTTAGCATTTTCACTTCAGCTACCCCAGCGACCTGTGTAGCACACAAAATAATCTGCACTTTATTCCAAATATAGTACATACTGTTGCTTCCATCAATCTTTTATATCCTTTATATTGTATTTATTTATTTGTACTTTTTCTGCTTTTAATCTGGTTTATGTAAATTCCATTTTTATATCACAGACAGTCGTAAAAAGCATTTCTCTGCACTTCGTACAGCGTATGGTTGTGTGTATGACCAATAAACCTTGAATTTGAGAATGGACTGCCAATATGTTCGACTTCTCAAAAGATCAACAACCCATCTGCTTTCCTTATGAATAATCCATTTAGAGTATAGTGTATACCTACCTCATCATATCCACCTGCATATCCACCCTTTAAGAAAAGGAGTCTAAATTCGTGTGCTGCATTAATTCAGACATGGTTTTGTTAATCGATTAATTGATTTGCTCAAAGACTAGACATGTCTCGGAGCTGTAATGTTTATGTAGCAGATCAAAAGACAAAAGGCAACAAAAAGGCAGCGTTTGTTCTTAATTAGGCTCTCACATCCAAGGTCAATAGAGTCTAATGAGTAATTACTGCACTGCTAATCAGTAGTACATCAACAGCAAAACAACAAGAAAGGCTACCATTCCAGAAAAAGCAGGAGACATTTTCTATTCTTGAATGAATGGCTATGTAGGCTACACACAGAGAGCAGATCCAGTTCTGACCCAAAATGAGACATGTACAAGCATGCAGCATTGAAAATTGAGCTAGCAAAAAACAATATATGAGTGTGCACAAAGCTACAGGTCACGCTTTATTACATTCACTGATGCAGCAACTCTTCTTGTCTCACCTGGCATGAAGGTCACAGAATATCAACGCAAACAAAACACTCCATCCTTATGACTGACGAAGGGAAAGATGGAGTGTGTAAGATAAGGAAAGTGAGAAGGGGGTATCTGATGGATTGAATTTCACCAGGAAGAGGTACATATGCTGAGGAACAGACACTGTATCCTTCAGCCCTAAAGCATAAAACACCCAAACTTGGACAGAGTGCGAGAGAGAGAGAGAGAGAGAGAGAGAGAGAAAGAGAAAGAGAGAGAGAGAGATGGACAGAATGTTAGCAGACTGAAGAAGAGCAGAGACTAGATTTAAATATAGAGCATCATAGAGAGATGAAAGGCAATAGAAATGTGGCAAAGGAAGATAGTGTTGGGGGAAAAAGCAAATGCACTTCTGACACACTAAAAGCCATCTGAAACTATTTTCATTTCATGTCTAACAAGTATATAAGAGAGTAAATAAAATAAAAATAGAAAGACAGCAGCTTCAGTGAAAACTCTTCAGATAGAGACAAACAGGGAAGGGCAGGACAGGTGTTAGATTACAGAGAGAGAGAGAGAGAGAGAGAGAGAGAGAGAGAGAGAGAGAGAGGGAGGGAGAGAGAGCGTTGCAGTAATGTTCATGCTCATTCGAGACGGACAGGGAGGGGGAGGCAGTGGTGGCGGGATGAGCGCTGCACCGGAGAGAACACCAAAACAGGTGTGTGGACATGTCTATGGAAATTTACGCTTATGTGTTTCTTCTGTTTTCTAGAGATATCTCAGATAAATGTTTCTACTATAATGTACAGATTATGGGAGTTTGATGGTGTGAATTTGATACAGGAGTGTGGTTGGACATGGTTACATGAATTAATGACTGTTTATTTCATCATCTTATTTTATCATGGTGAGTGATAATTAGGTTAATAATCTGTCAGGAATTTCACTCATATTTGGTGGTTTTTAATTAAGCTGATATGTATTAGAATTCACCTCAAAATATCAAAACATTTTTATGATGATTAATGGTTAATGATTAACTGGCTATTAAAAGCGTTACTCGTGTCATGAAATGAAATGTCTTCCTTCCAAACAAAAGATCCCACCATGTTATTGTAAAGTTACTGATGTTAGTGGTTTGTCAAGCTTAATAATGTAAGATTTGTAAAAAACAAAAAACAAACAAACAAACAAAAAATAAATAAATAAAATTGAACTGAAACGTATTCCCAATTAAAGTAAATACATGTATTTTTCACCAGGTGATATATTAATTGATCTATATTAATTGCCGAGACTTTAGTTAAACCAAATACGCAGTGGCTTAAGCTGCCTGGCCTGTTTCGAATCAACAGTATGAGCAGCAAGCTGATATGTCCAGGACCGCAGGCTCATGTTCTATTAAAACTCAAGGCTCCTGTATAGTCATTACCTAGAGCTCAGTTGACCGGACATGAGATCTTGAGTTCTGTTAAACGCTGGATTATTCAGAGCCAATTCAAAGATCTTACAGTCTACCAACATTGGGCATGCGGGGATCCAGAGGTCTCTCATTTTACAAACACTAGGTACTCACTTTGAGCCTGTCCAGAGATCTTGACTTCGACCAACACTGGGTAGTCATGTTATGCAAGTCTGAAAATTCGGTATTCAGTTTCAGCCAATTCAGAAATCCTACAGTCTTCCAACACTGGGCACTCATAGTGTTTGAATTGAGCCATTCTAGGTCTGATGTTCTACCAACACTGGGAACCGATCAAGAGATTAGAATTTTTACTATGTCTGAGTGCTCATATTGAGCCGATCCAGAGATCTAAATTTCTGACAACAATGAGTCATGTTCATGTGGAAATTTTTACTTCAAAGACCTCAGGTTCTATCAACACTAGCAATTTTAAGTTATGCCAACCCAGATATCTTATGCTTTACCAACATGGTTTTCATATCGAGATAATTCAAAGATCTGAATTTCTGGGTAAAGGGTGCTCATGTTAATTTGGAGATCTCAAGTTCTATCAACACTGGTTGGTCATGTTGTGCTAATTTGGAGATCTCGTTCTACCAACAATTGGTATTTATGTTAATGAAGAGATCTCAAGTTCTGTCAACACTGGGTACTCATGTTAATTTACAGATCTCAAGTTCTGTTGGGTACACGTGTTGTGCTAAACTGGATATCTCATGCTCTTCTAACACTGGGTAGACATCTCATACCAACCCGGAGATCTCAAGTTCTATGAACATCGAGTACTCATGTTAATCCTAAGATCTCAAATTCTGCCAATATTAGGTACCCATGTTTTGTCATTCTGGATATCTCATCAGCACTGGGGAGTCTTATCAAGCTGATGCAGAGATCCCATTTTCTGACACTGGGTACTCATGTTTATTTGGAGATCTCAAATTCTACCAACACTGGGTGGTCAGGTTGTGCTAATTTGGAGATCTCATGTTCTACCAACATGGGGTACTCATATGATGCCAATTCAAAGATCTCAAGTTCTACTTGTTTGAAATACTAACATTCCCAAAGGCTCAGGTTTTCCAGAACTGTCAGCTTCTATTTCAGACAACGCAGGTATTTTACCACTAATGAGTGCTCATGTTGTGCCAGTACTGAATGCACTTGTATGTTAACCAGTGCTAATGACTTGTATTTTGCTAATTCCAAGGTCATATATTAACTAAGAGTGCATTTTCTAACATAATCAAAAGTTGGAAGCTGAGTGTTTAACCAAATTTGGGTGCTTTTAAAGAAGCTGCTGATGTTCCAACAAACTCTAGTTGTGTTACAACTGACCCATCCTGTGCACAATGTCAATATTCATTACTACAGGATCAGCTACTTAAAAAAAGTATCACATATGTGAACATAGACCAAGTGTGTGCATGCCCCACCCCTTGCCTCTGCTACATGTTATTATACCATCCTCCTGATGTTCGTAGGTCCAAGCTGCCATTAAGAAGACGGTGGAGAAACAGAAGAAGCAGCTTGAAAATGGTGAGACCGTCAAAAACACATCTAAATCTAACGGGGGACGGAGACAGAGTCTGTCTGCACCACATGAAAGAACAGGAGATGGGGATGAAGAGGTGGATGTAGAGGTGGTAGTTGAGACAAAGCAACAGCAAGGGAAAGAGAAAACCGACCTAACGCCCATTGTGAATTCAATGTTTGGCCAAGTAAGAATGCATAATGTATATACGTATTCACACACACACACACATACACACACTAGAATTTACTCAAGGGCATATCTGCCTGAGCATTTTGGTTCCTCAGTTTAGTTCCCCAATAAGTGCTAAATCAGACAAGATGATTACTTGAGTTTACGATCGATTACGCAGTGTCCAATGTGTCTATAGACTATAAACATTCACCTCAGTTTACTGTTTATTGAAATACTCACAAGTACATATAAACGGGATATTTTATACTCAGCGTATTAAAAGACACAGAGCATAATTTCCATAAAACATGCAAGACTGTCCTAATTTCTGTTTGCACTCGTTCATTAGCAGGTCCTTTGTGGCCAAGCCCTTTGTCCCTCTGAGTCATTGCTCTACTGAATAATTTAACATCTTTTCAGATACTCTATCTTTTCAGTCATATTTCTCCTCTTCCAGCAGTTTGCATGCATACATTACACTATAATTTATTAGCAGCCATGGCTACGTAGAAAAAACAAAACAAAACAGGACTTCCTTTTTTAGCGAATAACCAGATTATTTTTTAAATAATTCTATTTCGATCATTCTATTTTCTTTCAGCTACAAATGTACTGGGTTTGTAGTTAGGTGTGATTTATTTACTTTAATAAACGTTCATATAGTAAATAATATTTAAGCAGAGAATCAAGGGTGAAACACAAGCTTCAAACCTGGCTACCAAGCACAGCCACTTTATTAGGAACGCCTTTACACATTGCTTGTTCATGCAATTATCCAATCAGGGAGTCAGTAGCACAATGCGCAAAATCATGCAGATACAGGTCAAGGGCTTCGGTTTATGTCCACATCAAAAATCTACACAGAGAAAATTTTTTATCTCACTGACTTAGTCAACAGTGGTTGGTGGTTCTAGATAGGCGGGTTTGAGATTTTCAGAAACTCCTCATTGCCTAAGTCAGTCTAGACAGTTTAAACAAAATGGTGCGAAAAACAGAAAACATCTGAAGACTGTGGTAATGCAAAAAGCACTCTTTACAACCCAAGTGAGCAGAAAAGCATCCCAGAATGCAGAACACTTTGAAATTTGAGAAGCATTGGGTACAACAGCAGGAGACTATACGGATACAGTAATGTCTTGCAAAAATGGGCCATGTTAATATTATATACTTCAATAACGCTAATGTGCCACAGACACACAAAGGTTCCTAATTAATCTCTACTACTCTGACTCCTACTCCTACTACTCTGTCTCTCTGAATACTTCCTCACAAAGCAGATTCCCTTCCACTTAAACGGCTAGGTGATTGACTGGTATAAGATACAAGATAACACACGTGGCCTGTTTTCCTGAGCTTCACTCTCGAGTTGGTGACCCCTGTTTTGTGGTATTGCGTTCCTCTGCTAAGGATAATCTTGCTGTAATCACTTGGTACTGACATCTTATCGCCAGAGAGAAGGGAACAGGAAAGACACCCAATCTCAAATGCTCACCTTCCTGGGAAAGACTATAGCCTCATGATTATTGAATTGTCTTTGGAGGCAAGTTACATGGTTTTCCCCCCAAAATTATAGCTCTGATCGAGCAAAATTCAGCTGAAATGGACAGAAAACACGACTATTTAAATATATTTATAGTGTTGACATATTGACGGGGGGAAAAAATGATGGCTCTGTTATACTGTTATAGGGAATGTATTGTCCCCTTAGTGTGGAGCATCGCTACAAATCAATACAAAGTACTCCCGATGGATCACCTTTATCCTATGATGAAACATTTCTATCCTGATGTGAGTGGTCTCTTTAAGGATGACCCTGCCCCATTTACATAGCAAGCATAAGCTATGGCCTTCACAGTAACCACACCTCAACCCTTTGGGGTGTTAGACATCACTCTCCACTGCCATCATCATCAAAACACAAACTTAGGGAATATCTTTAAGAAGAACAGTGTTCATCACTCTAGGACTGATTCAGAGATATGTACAATCCATACTCTGGGATTATTGATGTTGTTCTGGACTATGCTGTACTGGCCCAAAACCTTACTCACACACTTGTTGGTCCGTTATTTTGTCGTTTATCTGTATATGTTGTATAGTAGTAAGACACACCGACTCTTTCTCTGAGGTCTATCCATCCATTTTCCCACACAAGGTGGAGGCGGGAATCACACCCACAACCCTGGAGGTGCGAGGCAAACGTGCTAAGCCACTAAGCCACTGTGCTCTCTCAGTTTCCAATTTAAAATTCGTTAAACAGTTAAAGTAATAACTATACAGTACCTGTCCCAACTTCCCAAATGCACCATGGTGTATCCAAAATAATACTCATTCTACTATTTAGCAATTTAATCTATAAAATGCATCTTTTCAGAGATTGCACTACTTTTCAGATGGAGGAATTTGTGTGGAGGAAAACGGGATAAAACTGATCAGAATGGCTTCACCAGTTCGCCAAATAACAATGGCATATTCTTCATTGTAAGCTAATTAATTATATCCTCAGTTCTAAATTTGCTTGGTTTGGTTTGCAAACTCTGTGGGACAAATAACTGATTGTAATGGATCATTTACAAGATAATATCAAAACAAATCCTAAAAGGTAAAAGGGATATGCGCTTCTGCTTCACCTAATGTCTAATGTCACTTCGAAGCATCCATACAACACACACATACACACACACACACACACACACACACACAAATAGACATGCTCTCACACGCAAACACACAAAGTGTGCTATGTGATACAACACATAATAACTCAGGAACTGAAATGCAAGATGACTTGTTGACTGCAATCCCATAGCAAGATTGACCTCATTTGATAAGACCTAGATGTGTACACACACGCGCACACACACACACACACACACACACACACACACATACACACATACACACACACACACGCACACATACACACCTGCTTAATTTTACTGCTTAAAAACACACCAGTAGGTAGTGTTAAAATCTGTTAATGAGCACCAAATGCATGTGTCATAGCTCTAGAGAGACATTTAGTATTACTGGGGTGAGTGTAAGCATTTTTGTGTACTTGTATGTGAGTCTGCAGGCGGATTAATGTGGATTATAGTCCAGGCTGACTTGCAAAACCTGGTAACAGAAGCTAGATTTAGCTAAAATACCAGCCAAAGAGTGGCAGATGAAGTCCAACACACGCCTGCATAGTGATTAGATTAGGATTAAAGCATGCACACAGAGCAAAACATCACTCAAACATGTAAAGTCAGCTCTACCAGTCCATACAAACCCTGACTTGACCACTTGTGCTGTACTTTCCTTCCCTTGTTCTTATTTCTTTACTCTTTCCTTTCCTAAAACCTTCCATCTGTATGTCTTTAATCTGAAATGTGGGATTAAAAAGGGTCATTTTCTTTGTCTAATACTCACTCTGCCCACCCCCTTATTCTTATCATCCAGTTTGTAATAGTCATTTGCACGGGGCAGCAATCTGTGGTAAGAGGGCAGGCGTGAATGAGCAGGTGCAGGAAGTGCGTAAACGCAGGTTGTGTTAAGGCTGTTAATGCTTGCTTGACACGAATTGGAGAGTTTTTCAGAAGTGACTGAAATCAACGTAGAGACTTACTCGCGTCATTATCTCAGTCGGATTTAGCGTGCCCAGGACAGTCGATGCAATGAGATAAGATGAGACGAGAGTAATTAATTAAACTGAGATTGTGGAATGAGGACTTTTTGTAGTGTGTACGATGTGAACACTGCACCCGTTGTGTAAAGTCATTACATACAAAGAAAAGCAGAGGAAGAAAGAACGTAAAAACTGAGAAAGGGATAATGCAGGAAAGATTATCGAATCTCTAAGGACTAATGGGAAACTGCACAAGTCCAGTGAAACACAAAATAAAAAAGGTAAGGTGCGTGTTTAAGTTTTAATGTAGTTGTGTGTTAATGTGTCTATAACAGAGCAATTCAGGAACATAATGTTATATTGTATGTGACTATATTGTCTAAAAAATGTAAAGTTCCTGTCAATTTGTAATTATTGTCATTTTAACACACTTTGTACTCGGATGTTTGTTTAAAGACATATCCGGATCGAATGACTTTCTTTGTCTTAACTGATATCTGGCCCACACCATTAGAGTGTGCCTGAAAGTAATGGATTGACCAATGGGGTGGGGTCAGTGTCACCTGGACCCCGCCTACCTGAAGTGTCTGATGGAGAGAAGGAGGTAATCTCTGAGTTTAAGCAGCCTCTGAATGCGCTGGTCCAAAACTGCACTATGCTACACAACATCGTCGGACCTGCGTGCATCTTCCTCAGGCAGGGCTTCTCTCAGGCTCAGCTCGTATGTATGCAGAAATCTGATCTTAAACCCCCACCTCTGCCATTTGCATCACCATATTGGAAGCTTCTGTCATGCCATCATCTTCATTCAACTTCCTACATGCGAAATGATGTGGCCCAGGACTTGTTTATGTCTACGGGTTTACGGGAACTATTTGTCTCATGAGCATATTTATTTTAATAACAATGATCTGCTATGTGTTAAAAGAGATTGTTTTGGATTCTAGCCTAATGCTGGCCTGAAGTTCAAAGGTGTGAGTTGTTACACTACTGTACACTATGAAGGCCAGCCTGCCCCCTTGTCCTACACACAGATACACATATACACACATACACACTCATATATACACATACACACTCAGATACACTCATACACACTCAGATATACACATACACACTCAGATATACACATACACACTCATATATACACATACACACTCAGATACACACATACACACTCAGATACACACATACACACTCATGTATACACATACACACTCAGATATACACACATACACACTCATATACACACTCATACACACACACACACACTCATGCACACATACACACTCAGATAAATACATACACACTCATATACACACATACACATTCATACACACTCAGATACACACATACAAACTCATATACACACATACACACTCATACACACTCAGATGCACACACACACACACACACACTCAGATAAATACATACACACACACACACACACACTCAGATAAATACATACACACACACACACACACACACACTCAGATAAATACATACACACTCATATATGCACATACACACTCATACACACTCAGATACACACATACACACTCATATACACATTCATACATACACACTCATATACACTCATACACACTCATATACAAATACACACTCATATATACACATACACACTCATATAGTGTTACAGATCATTCAAAGTTAGGACCTGCTTCATGTGAATATACCTAACACAGATTCATGAAAGCCTGTCTATCATGTCAAAATCATAGACTATGTATATTTAAGGTGCTGTCTCACTATCAAAGCCCATTGAAAAGGAAAATCCAATGAACATTTCGACCAAGCATGTCACTGTTAATTAACACTGACTTGACATAGAATGATTCCTTTGTTATTTTTTGAGTCGATTTATAGCTGACACCTAACAACCAATCAACAACATTCTCAAAATACTCATCACTAATGATCATTTAATACAAGAGAACAAGCATTTTATGATATACAGGACATACATTGTGACCCCCCCAGGTGACAAACAATTTTATATTATATGATGGCAACCTTAATAACCTTAAGAAAATCTTAAGAGGACAATATTTGATTTCTTTTGAGCGAACCAAGACCATTTCCTGCCGATCACAAAAAGAAACAGCGGACCTCTCAAGCAATGGCATGTAAAATGACAACAACAGAGTAACAGAAAGGTTCACATCTAATGCTGGATTGAGGAAAATGAATGAGACTCAAGAGGATTAGCTACAGAAGGTGGGTTGGAGGGTCCAAATAATCCCCTGAGAGTAGTATTAGTATTACCAATAACATTGTAAATGGAATAAAGCATCACTCCTGGGATTTTATCTCTGTGCACAAAAGTGAGCAGCCTCAGCCATTATGTTAACAGTATGGACAATATCATTTTGTGTGTGTTTTGTACAGTCTTCCTCAAGCTAAACCTTTTAAATCTCTTTATCTGAGATCTGTTGTCATGCATTAATCTAGTCATTGTGTTGAATCACATACTAATGTATGTTGCATATGTAAGTATTCTCATGCTCATGTTCCACATGCTCATTTTCACTCCTCTTTTTTCCCTCGTTGGTTTTTGCTCACTCATCTCTTCCATATTTTATTTATTTAATTTTTTTGTAGTAGGGTGGATGCTCAACATGATGAGTCTGGGAGAGAGAGAGAGGGGGAGAAAGGAGGAGAAAAATGGATGATGGAGGGAGAGTGTCTATATCTTAGGTAGTAAATGTGTCGATTTTCTTTTTATATCACGCTGCTGACATGCAACAGGACAGGGATCTTCATCCGGAGGAGATAGAAGGTACTTACAGAAACCATGCACAAGTCTGAATCTCGGTAGAGAGCACAGTTAATCAAATTAAGCCTGCTGTGTGTGTGTGTGTGTGTTTGTGTGTGTGTGTATGTATGTGTGTGTGTGTGTGTGTGTGTGTGTATGTGTGTGTGTATAGAGCTGCGGGAGGCTTTTAAAGAGTTTGATAGGAATAAAGGTTACATCAACTGTAGGGACCTTGGTGAGTGCATGAGGACTATGGGATACATGCCGACAGAGATGGAGCTCATCGAGTTGAGTCAGCAAATCGGTGAGTGACATCTCCAATCATTACGTACTACATACTGTATAATTATGTTATTATATAGACTATTATGTTACTATATGATGAGGTTCTATTATGTATTATACATATCCACTGTGTACTTATAATACATATAACTGTTACACATAACCGTTATCTCATGTATATGCATAAATATATTTTCTAGATAATGAGGCTATATTATGTACAGGATAATGATGCTATTTAATATACTGTAAAACTTGAAGATTTCGGGGTGGGGGGCAGGAGTTAAGGTGCCCCCATAGTTGAAAAGACACCACGAAAGTGCCTTCTATGGTGTCGCTACAGTAGATAAAATGCCGTCTAGGGTGCTTCTATAGTAGAAAAAACTAATGTTCTTTCAGTTACCCTATTGTTGTTTTTTAAGCACTATGTAGTACATAATGATGTTATATTATGTATAGCATTATATCAGTCTGTACTATATAGATGTGCTGTGGTATCTGGCATCAAGACGTTAACAGCAGATCCTTTAAGTCCTGTAAGTTATGAGGTGGGGGCTCCAGGATTGGACTTGTTTGTCCAGAACATCCCATAGATGCTTGAATCGGATCAAGATCTGGGGAATTTGGAGGCCTTTGTCTCTTGATCATGCTCGTCACACCATTCCTGAACAAAAAGAGCCCACTGCCATAAGGCAATAATGTTGCTATGAAGGGGTGTACTTGATTTGCAACGTTTAGATATAGTAGGTGGTACATGTTAAAGAAACATCCACATGAATACCAGGACTCAAGGTTTCCCAGCAGAACATTACCCAGAGCATCACACTGCCTCCATCATCTTGCCTTCTTCCCATAGTGCATCCTGGTGCCATTTCTTCTCCCGGTAAGTGACACAAGCTGTGATGCACTGTGTTCTGACACCTTTCTATCAGAACCAGCATGAACTTTTTCAGCAGTTTGTGCTACAGTAGCTTTTCTGTGGGATCGGACCAGACGGGCTAGCCTTCGCTCCCCACATGCATCAGTGAGCCTTGAATGCTCATAACCCTGTCACAGATTCACCGGTTGTCCTTCTTTGGAGCATGTTTGGTAGGTACTCACCACTGCATACCGGGAACACCCCACAAGACCTGACCCTGTCATCTAGCCATCACAATTTGGCCCTCAGATCCTTACGCTTGCCCATTTTTCCTGCTTCCAACACATCAACTTCGAGAACTGACTGTTCACTTGCTGCCTAATAAATCTCAATGGCAGGTGCTACTGTAACAAGATAATCAATGATATTCACTTCTGTCACTGTCAGTGGTTTTAATATTATGGCTGATCATTGCAGTATATGAGGCGTTCTAAGTCTGAAGAATTATTGGAGAATTATCGTTGAACAATGATTATCAAGTAAATGCTAGTGTGTGTGTGTGTGTGTGTGTGTGTGTGTGTGTGTGTGTGTGTGTGTGTGTGTGTGTGTATGTGTTTGTG
>JAOUWY010000001.1:31208039-31220552 GCA_025728095.1 Prietella phreatophila | reverse complement strand
AGAGTCTTCTCAGGTCGACATTTCTGTATTATAAATTCTTTATTCTAATATTTTCAGATACCGGAGTTTTGATTTCCGTGAGCTGTAAGCTGTAATCAAGATAAAAAAAAAAAGGCTTGAAATATTTCACTGTATGTGTAATGAATCTAGAATATATGAAAGTTTCACATTTTGGATTAAATTACAGGGGAAAAAAATTACTTTTCCACGATATTCTAATTTTTTGAGAAGCACCTGTATATTCCACACATCTTTATGTAGTAATACTTGATATCCAGATTAAACCATTTGAGGTTTACATCAGTTGATTTTCTTACGAGTGAATTTACACACTAAGTTGCACGGGTAGGATCATCTGATCACCTGATATTAATCCTGAGCTGGTTTCATTTTGTGTATGAGAGAAACTAAAAGCCTACTAAATGCACTCCTCTTGTCTCAGGCCAGTTGCAGCAGCTAACTTCTACCAAAGGGCTCTCTTGGCCAACGCTTTGACTAGCGCTCTGCGTCTGCACCAGAGGCTCCCTCGCTTCCAGCTGACCCGAACCTTCCTTTCACAAGCGTTACAGGAAGACAGCTGCCATTACCTCCTCTACTCACTCATCCTGGTCAACTCCTACCCCATCACCAGTATCCTCTCTCTATACTCTGACCTTATTCACGATAGCACTCGTGAGAAGTAACGCTCCGGTGTTGTGAAATATCCCATGCGTCTGTGTGCCGTTTTGCTCCTTAACAGCAGTTTTCAGTGAGCATATTCCCGGTGTTCCTCTTCTCACTGCTTCATGCCACCACGTATACTAAGAAGGTTCTAGACGTAAGTCCGTTTAGCCGTAAACCCTTACTGTTTAAGCTGTAGAGCCCTTTTTATTTTTATTCTTTTTCACTATGCTGCTTGTTTAATTCTTCTAGACGATGGGACCGGAGAGTCTGCTGTTCGTACGGAACTTCCTGAACAAGCTCACAGCCAATCAGCAGAACATTCTCAAGTTCATCGCCTGCAATGAGATCTTCCTGATGCCAGCTACTGTCTTCATGCTCTTCAGGTAGCTTTGAAAGTCTTGGGGGTTTTTTTGTGTTTTTTTTTATCTGTTAATAGTAAATAACTTGATAATGAAGGATTTCTGATTGGTCAGAAGATGCCGATTAATTTTCTGTAACACCAGCTCTGACGTTGGTTCTGACTGCAAGGCAAACCACAGATTTGTATTAATGTGCTCTTTCCAATACTGTATACTAATACGTTTCTATAGTAACAGCTGACCAGAGGGAGTTATGTGGTCAGGTGGATGTGCTACATAGTCTAAGAGGATTCAGTAAGGAGTCACATGCTGAGACCGTGATGTTGTATGAGAATAAGGCATGCCTGGGGGTGTGATGCAGCGCTACACACAGCTGCACACAGCTGAGTGCTACTACTCCTGAAAGTGTATTATTTCTCTCTTTCTCACTTTTTTTTGACTCTGAAAGTCAAAAGCTTGCTTTACTGGCATGACAAATATCTTCTCGCGTGCACGCGCTCTGGCTCTCACACTCGCTCTCTGTCTCTCTCAGAAAATGCAGTGTGTTAACTCCTCTGTCCTCAACACTTTTCCGTGTTGGGAAACTTTGACTGTTACAAAGCATTTACAACCGAGACTCCTTCCATTAATCGTTACATAAATGTCTCAAAACATAAAAGATCACCACGTTAACGAATATATGTTTTACTTCTTCAAAAACACCTTTTTATAGTTGGCCGTGGATCGCCCACCATACAAATCCCTGTGTACAAGCCATTAACACAGAAACGGTGCACACCTTCTGACCAATTGGATTCAAGCATTCCACCATGCTACGGTATAAATAAATATCTTCAACAGAGACAAATGTACAGGTAAAAATGTACGAGGCATTTATAGAAGGAGTCATCAGTGTGAGTGCTTTTATAAGGGTCAGAATGTTTTCTGCTGTGGGAGAGTCTTCAGGACAGAGGGCTTTGCGGGGTATTTTTCGGAGTGGATGACGTGACTGAAGCATAGTTTATAGCTGCTATAACATTAAACTGTAACTATAATACACAAAAATCTGCAGATTTCTGTGGATTCACGTTGATGCGCCACAGCACAAACCACTTTGTGTGCTATACCTTATATAAAAGTGTGAGTATTTGGTGTGACCTTTGTTTTGTCTTACTCCCTCTCCCCCCTCTCAGCGGACAGGGCAGCCTGCTGCAGCCCTTCATTTATTACCGCTTTCTGACTTTGCGTTACGCCTCCAGACGAAACCCTTACTGTCGGTAAGCACTTTTTTTTACGTCTGTTTATTAATTTTTTCGCACGTATACATGTAGGGCATTTTGCGGTCCAGGATTTTCTGACCGTCTGATATTTTGGCCGTTCCCTTCTCTATCAGGACCCTGTTCACAGAGTTGAGGATTCTCCTTGAGCACTTTGTGATGAAGCCCGCCTGCCCGGCCTTCTTCAGGAGAATGTGCCTCAATAGCATTGCCTTTGTCAGCCGCCTGGCTCCTACAGGAGTCTAAATTCATTGTGTATCAACACACACACACTCCAGCACCACCCACTGATAAATACACACACTTACACTTCTAAGCTCCTACAATGTGACTAGCTGGGAGAGAGTTCCTCCAATGTAGGTTTCTAAGCAGGCAGCCCATGCTCTTGCTGTTCTGCTGATCCCGTCTTCTGCATGGAAAGCAGTTGCTATTTTGGAGAAATTCCACGGATCTGAAAGGCTGACCGACAAAAAAAAGCAGCACTATATATACACAGTGCGTTGTAAAGTTGTTCCAGCTCTTTGGTCCGTGCTTTTGAAAGATTATTTATGAAATTACTATTAAGTATGGATGCTTTTCTTAAGGGGTGGATGAGAAAATATTTAAGCTTAACATAGAATAAATAATTGCTAGATATATAGTTTATTACCGCTTCCCGTGTAGGGAAGTAAGATGTAGATCTGTTGTGGGTGTGGTTTGGTTAGATTGTTTGTGGTCTTAAATTTTTTATTACTGTGTAGTTGCGCTGGATCATCTTGAAATCAACATGTAACCTGTTGCTTAATTTTTATGTATGTGAGTAAGAGAGGAGAACCTTATGAATTTTTGTTTTGTTGGTTTTAAATTAACATTTAATGATGTACTCCTTTATTAAAATGCTGCCTCAAATGTGAAAGGTTTGAAGTAAGAGTGTTTCCTTTTTCATGAAAGAAAGGCAAATTTAATCAGATCCTTTGCTTACATGTAAAGTTATATTTATTAAATCAATAAATGACCCAATGGAAACTTTTACCTTGAATGCAGTCGAGTCATAGCTTCATGTGGAGAAGGATGGGGGTTTGAGTTGTATGCAAGTGTAAGCAGAGGTGTAGGTACACTACGTCATTTCCTTTTACTGTTGAAATGTTTTAGGATGAAGCAGATCGGGATTAAATACAAATGGTATAAAAGAACATAACAGGCTGCTTGAGGAAAATAAAATGCAAAATGTGATAAGTTTGTACTGTAATACTTAGCTGACTGAGTACGTTTGAGCCATAGAGTAGTGCTGGATGTAAAGCAGATCAGTTTCTTGCTGTAGTGCTAATGTTTATAGTAAGTGTTCAACATGTAACATTTCTAGCTTCTATATAGGAGTGTGAAAAGGTTTCCATCCAAGTTGTGAATTTAACTTGTGAAATATTGGAGCATAGTCTCCTGTGTCCAAGAGGGCAAAAATAGTGAGTTCTGGGGAAACTGGATAATCTCACTTTCACTTTTCTGAGGCAGTTATCTAGTCACATGATGCAAATTAAGGAATTTCTATACATGTCTCCATTCTAGTATAATGTCTTATCTTAACTGCCTCAGTTGAGCATGCAAGTGCATTTGAGCTTTTATTCACCTCTGGTGTTTCTATCCCGTGTTTTATGCAATATTCCAAAATTCACATAGAAGATGCGGGTAGAAACAGCTGACCTGAGGCACTGTTGTCTCTTATACCATTTCAGAACAGCAACACCACCTTTTCCTGTAATATACCCTGAGTAGTTATATAGCCCTGTCAAACTCCAGTCTCCAACCCACCCAAATCCTTAGGGCACCATAATTTAACAAAGCACCTCATCACCACAAAGTAATGCTCACTTTTTTTTTAATAGAAAAACCCAGTGGTTTATTTAGATATCAAGGTGGAAAAATATCTCAATTGAAATTATATAGGAAACCCACTTCTGTTGCCTTCATTAAAAAAAAAGAAACACTAAAATGCTTTAAGGATTATCTCCTGTACAAAATACCTGGATGGATAAAGCACTCGAAAAAAAAAGAAAAAGCAATCCTTCAGGACTGCACAAAATATACATGACATGCTAATTTCACCATATCCTCCACACAGGAAGGCTATGGTGTCAGTTATTGCAGTTACATGTTTATATACACACAATTCCCATTAGAGTCTGGAATTTGAGGGGAGATTGAAGGGGAGAGGAAAAAAAAAAAAAAAGTCAGGGTCAAGTCAACATCAGCTTCTGTGGGGGTTCGAGGAGAGAAACTTCATGGTGTCTATTAAAAACAAAAACCATAAGTTAAACCCAAGCAAGAAAAATTAAATACACAGAACAAGTTAAGTTGTCCCACTTACTTCACGCCCTTGTATTTCTCTCTGATGGACTGCTGCGCGTGCTGAGCAGCACTGAGGTAGGTCTGATGGAGATCTTGGATGCATGGCATGAGGTCTTCCAATGTGTAGCCAGTCATCTCAGCCAGAGCCTTGGACTGAATGATGATCAAATACACAAATATTCAATTAATATTGAATAAAATTACACAGAGCACAGAGACTACAATTATGAGTCACCCAAAATGGCTTCTCAAGATAGATACAGAATACCAAGTGTACATCTTTAGTGAGAGAAGAGGCTTCAGGACATGCAGTTACAGGAAAATCAACTTGAGTGATACTGATAACTGCTTAATCACATTGTACTGATTCATTTCCCATAACAGCACATCAGCAGTTTATTCCTTACATACAAGATAAGGTAAGTTTCAGCCAGAGAAACTGAGCCAAAATACAAACTTGATAGTTTTCATAACCTGACATTGTAGTTTAGCAGAATATTGGACCTGTTAAAACTGGTACATGATGTCTATTACTGATTAATCGAATTGCAAGTTGTAGACATGATTCATTGACTTGGATGTCTTGGAGATGTTTATATCCGAGCTCAATAAAAATCTATGAACCCATGGCAGCATGACAAGTTTCCCCAAACCTCACCATGTCTGAAGATGGAAGACTTAAATGGAGCTGATGCAGAACAAGCATGTGGATTTTATTTATACTATACATTTATTTTTTAAATGCCTAGTTTGTGAAACTTTATAATTGTATCTTTAGTTATCTGATCACTGGAACTGAATGTCTTTAATCCAAGCCACAATAACTCACTTCAACTAGACCTGAAGCTTTCTGTAAATACCAAGTTCAGGAACAAAACCCAAAGTAATGCAAACATGAGCCTCCACTATATAGGAAGCCATTTCTGAGTAAGCTGCATTGTATATCCAACTTACCCAAGAAGCCCCTGTGATTGTGTAGTTTGCCAAAATAAAAGCAGCAGCAGCCATTTGAGATGGGAGGTACTTCAGGAAGGGGTCCGCATCCACTAAACTTAACTCTCCGAGAAACTGAGGGGAAAATAAACAAACAAGTGGTCAAGTCTTCAGTGTGACCGACTTGGGACAGAAAGTTAAATAGTGACCAAAACCTCCACCACACCAAGGAGAACTTAACTCACCATGGACAAGCTCTCGACTTCATTGCAGACTCTCTGCTTGAGGAAGTACTGTGTGAGAAACTGGACGATCGTTGGCGCTGCCAGGTCAAAAGACAGGACCTTCAGGACCAGATGCTCCATTCTTAACACTTGCTTCTTTGAGTAGGTGTCGTCAGTGATGTAGACAAACTCTGCCACCTCTGGGGGGTAGATCTCTTCAAACTTCCTGTAACGAGAGCACGAGACATAGCCCGTAAATAGAACAAAGCAACAAACGTGAGGTTGGATGAAATGACACAAAAACTCACGAAGCCAAGAGCATGGCTGCCGTGCCGACAAGCTGCAGCTTCCCTCTCAAGACAGACATGGAGGACAGGAAGCGGTCGATGTAGTTCACAGCCAGGTACAGCGTCTCGTTCTGGAGCTTGTATTCCTCTCCAACTTCCACCAGCCAGTCCACCAGAATGGCACGCATGCTGTTCGTAATGTCGGGCTGCTTCTTCATGTAGAGTGCTTTCGGCTTGCACTTAACCTGCTCGCAAGAAACCAGAATTAAACACAAAACTAGAAGAAAACAAGACTTGTATCAAAGACTCCAAAAAAAACAAAACAAACCTCCATCGCCCTTAAGTGTGTATGGATTTCAGAAGCGTAATCGGTAACTTCATTTACATTCACAGTCCTCTCCTCACTCTCAACGATCGACATGTCCATGGGAGAATCTTTCAAAAAACAAAAAAAAAAAACCCCAAAAACATTAACAAAAAATAAATAACCCCCACCGATCACTGAGAGTTTAATCAAGGACACGACTATTTTACCCACCAAAACTGAGCTCCATAGGCAGGTCGATAGTAGCGAGAGGCTGCCTGAGCCGCGTTACTGTCGGATTCAGTTTTAACGGAGAGCAATTCACGGCGGCTTGTTTGGCAGACGCTTGTTTTTTGGAGCAGGCCCCATCAGGTTCGTCCATGTGAATCTGAAAAGCAGGTTGTTTGGCTGCAGGCTTCTCGACATAGCTTTTGCTGTAGTCTTCTGATTTACAGGCATGGGGTGCTGAGCCCTAGAAATAAAAGCGAATATGAACGCAACAGAAGAGAATTAAACAAAATCTCAACATGCATAATGCCCAGCAATGGACTAGCACCCTGTGCAGGGTGTACTCTGTCTTATGCCCAGTGCTCCCTGGGATAGGCTCCAGGTTTCCCCATGACCCTGAACAAGTGGTAGAAGATAGATGGACAACATGCATATAAGAGAGGGGGGGGGGATTCGCCAGACACTTAAGACCCCCATTTTGCTTTCTAATCTAGTCACGGTTTCCTGTTCAGGTTTCTGTCACTTATCCACTTTTAAGGTTAATAAATGGGGGGGAATATTATGCATTAGGAAGGTTGCTGATACTGACAGCATTTGGGAACCTTAATTCCTTAGGGTCAGATAACTTGGACCGAAATTGAAGTGTTACAATTTTTATTATACTTAAGCCTCTACATCAACATCTTAACGATTTAAAATAGGTTGAAAAACAAAAAGAAACGCCTCCCAGTCTTGTACAAGAACCTGAAGCTCAGTCACTTCAAAGCACGCAGGATGAGAAGAGAAAATGGCGCTCTCAGACTGGGAGGGAAACAAATACGACCATTTAAAACGAATGAAAGTGAGGAAATCTGATGTTTACACAGTAAACGCCAATACCATTAGACACGGGAGAAAATTAGACGCCGTTTAGATTTGAGTAAAAAACAAACAAAAAAAAAAAGAGAAGGAAAAAGTAGTCAGTGGTTAGTATTAACTACCTAGCTAATCAAGCAAACAGCAAAAACTCAAAAGTAAACATACTTTAACTATGAAAACATCTGATATGAAAAATACACCGAAAACTATTGTTAAGTTGGTAAACAAGCACTAATGAGTGTTAGTCCATCAAATCTCAGGACCAATACCAAACAGCTGCGCACTCAGCACTACGGTAGACTACATAGGGCAGAGTGTACAGCCGAGTGAGCGCACTTCATAGCGAAGTAAAGTGCGATTGGGACCCAGCCCGAACCACGCTAACTACACAGACCTGTTTGCAGCCTCTCAGGGCGGGCTGGCGGCGTGGGTTGTTGGCCAAAGCTCCCAGGACGATCCGGGTGGCCTGTTTATTAGCGTTCACGTTCTCCTTGTTCTCCAGTCTGCTCTTAGTTGCACCTCGTAACCGTCCGGACACGTTTTCCTGATTCTCATGGTAAATCGCTCCCTCTGCTCCATCCGCCGCGGACATGTTGCAAAACTACTGAACCTGCAAGGAGAAATAAAGAGAAGACAACAAGCAATCACTTGTTAGCAAACAAAGAAAGCGTCTGGGTTTTTTTTTTTAAATAATTATTATTATTTAGGACTTTTGCACGATTGATATATTTGAAAGTAAATATCTAAAAGGCATACCGTGAGGTCGCTGTTGCTAAGCAAGACAAAATAAAAAAAGTCAAACAGCAGCGTCTGGTGAAAATAATACACAAACGAAGGTAAAACTATAAAGGAAGTGAACTAAGCTACAAAAAGGGGCGCCATAATTAAGGTTTTTTTTTTTTATTTTTTTAATTAACCAGCCATGAAAATAAAAAGCTAATAAAAGCGTCTCTCCGGCACCCAGCACAACCTGAACGCTTCTTCAGCCCCGGCTCTGATTAGTGTCGCTTTCTCAGTTCAAGTAGCCCGCGACTATTGAAACGGTCCAATCAGGTTTCAGCACAGACCCATACGTCACTAATCTACGGCGGCTGAAAGTGTTCAAATATCTTTTGACTTCCTGGCTACACAAAACGGTAAAGGGTTGAGTGATGCGTGTCACGCCATTGGTTGGATGTAAATTTAAAAAACTGACGTATATATGAACAATAAGCGGTATATAAACGTGTTTGGTCAAAGAATGATATAATCTTTTTTTATTACTTTAAGAAAAAAAAGTTTCTTTCTTTTATACTTTTTTGTATTTAACTCTTTCTTCCAATTAAAATACAAGATGCACACACACACACACACACACACACACACATAAATAAATAAATGTAAATAAAAATAAAGCAGTGTGTTACAAAGATGCAACAGTACCAGTGTCTCCACTTGTTGGATTAGTAGTGTATAGTAGTGACCTTTATATTTGACGAGCCCACAATGATTTAATTTTCTGACTTGTTAAACCGGCAAATGAAATTCTACATAACATTTCTTAAAACCGCAGGGGAAGTTTTAACTACTGCAGCCACAAACATTTCACTCGCACGATGCTATCTAGGTTTCTTTAATAAAATTCTCCTTCTATCATTATAAGCTACATGAAGTCTCTTTAACTTTGCTATCCTACAATTGTGGAGTTGTAGAGTGGTGTACAATACATTTTAAACAAAGACATCTTCACTTCATCTGTACATGCACTAAACTTGGGTAAAAGTATGTTAGCATGTGTATACATCATTTGGCCTTTCAACATCCTCATCAACTGTCATCTGCTCGGTAAAAAAATTTTTTTTGTTCTTTTCAGACAGTTTAAAGACAGGAAAGTTCAGACAGTTATCCTCTTTAGTTCTGCAAATCATAACACTCTCATCAGCATTATACATGATTATCATATGTAATCAAAACCATACACCGAACATAAATTGAGGAGCTGCTGAAGACCAGCACGACTAGTGCTAACTAAACTCACTAATGCTCTTGTGGCTGAATGAACAGAAATCACCACCGCCACGCTCCTAAATCAAGTTGAAAGCCTTCCCATAAGAGTGAAATTTGTGTATAATACACAATTTGCAAATACAAAACCAATTCAATATGTGATGATATATCCACACATCCCTTGATGGCATATGAATGCATTCAGATACGCCAGATAAATATGAGAGGAAGGTATTCACAAAATAAAACCACTACCGTAAATATAAGCCATTACGAAAATTTTGGAAAGGCTTTCGACTAAGTTTTGGAGTGTGGCTTTGGGGATTCAGCCTTAAGAGCATTAGTGAGGTCAGGCACTGACCTTGGACGAGAATCACAACATGCATAGAGTAAGTAGACGAGAAGTCCAGGGGTGCATTCGGCATTCCAATTCATCCCAAAGGTGTTCAGTGGTATTGAGGTCAGGGTTCTGTGCAGGACACTCCAGTTCTTCCACTCCAATCTTGGGAAACCATGTCTTTATGGACCCATACAATTGGTACAAATACAATTTGCAGTGGTTCCATTGTGTCCAACGTCTATGGTCTAAGACTGTCCATCATTTACCCATCACCAAACTGGCATTGCACCTGATCGACATCATGGTGAGCCTACAAGATGGCTCCATGTCACTATTTCAGGCTCCGTTGCCTGTGAACATCACCCTCAGGCCTGGCTCCAGGAGTGGGTTCTGGTTACCATAACCCAAGCAGGGTACTATTACTCACAGGGGGCATGTGAGATCCCTCTTTGTTTGACATCACCCTTCAGATCTGTACACCAAGAGTGGCCCTACTGGAAGCATTAATCTCCTGGTAACATAGCCCTGAGGTTCACAGTACTTGCAGTGGATAGACTAGAGATGTTTAAAGATGCTTAAGGGGCATTAAAATGTGTGACAACTTCTTTGACACCCTTCTGATTTCCCTGCAAGTAGTCCAGACCCAAAAGGTGGGCATTTTGGGGCCAAATATACCATATTTGGTGGACAAAATAACAAACAGGAAACGTAATCTGAACTTTTATTTGAGTACAAATATAAATTCACAGAAAAAGTAGCATACTAGTGCTGTTTACTTATTACATTATAACACAGTACTATTTGATGATGTATCGATACCTCTCTGTATGGCTTCTGTAACTCGAATCATAAAAGATAAAAAATACGACATATTATAAATAAATAACTCTACTGTCGGCGTTTTAAATTAAGCATCGTTGAAAAAGTCCACCAGAGAGTTCAGATCATAGTTGTCTAAGATTTCAAGGAGCTGTGAGACCTTTGTCTTGACGTTTTGCCCTTTGAATTTGAACTTGTCGATGAAGAGGTCGGTTATCATGCCTGTGAGAGGACAAATATGTGATAATTTTCTGAAGCTCACGGCAATGATTATGGAAATAATACAATATCTACATATTTGATAGTGATATTAATCACACAATTGATTTTATAATAGAGGAAGAGCAGATAGCATGTAAAAGCTGCTTACCGTATAACCTCTCCAGGTGAGCTGGTTGTTTTTTGTACTCTTCTAACAGACGAGCAGACTCGTCGAGTATATTGCGGTACTCTGGAATCAGAAAATCTGCGTTTCCTTCATGCACTTGCAACTCCTATAGCGCACACACACACACACAAATAAAAGACTGTACATCAAGTTAGCCACAATGTTCAGTTTCGAGATCCTCACAGAAGAGTTTACCTTCAAAGCATCAATAAGCTGAACCTTTTTGGCCAACAAGAGCTGATACTCAAGCTTAGGATGAATCATCGTCAGTGTATGGCTCACAGAATCCTCATTCACGTCTAAAAAGCCAAAACATTAAAAGAGGCATGAAAACGGCGTTGACGAGTGACATAGCAATGTGGAGATTCTGCGCATGTAAACTCACCATAAGAAATGTTCAGATTGATTTTGCGCTTGGTCGCCTCCTTCGAGAGAACATCCTTGAGGATGGATATGGTTGAAATGTTATCGGATTTAAAGTTCCCTTCACCTTTGCTGAAAAAAAAAATCAACCAAGCAAAAACATCATTAAAATGAATACCGTCAACCTCTGTACTTACTACCGTACAACTGCTGCAGGTTTTTCGTTGAGAAGGTTGCCTCACCAGTAGCTCGCCTGAAGTTGCGTTCCCAGGAAAGTGTTCTGAAAGTAGAAGGTGATATTTTCTCCTGCTGGGGTTTTCTCAGGCACCTCGGGCAGACAGAACACGACCCATGAGTGGATCTCTGCAAAACTGAACTGCCCCACCAGCCTCAAGGTGTTCATAGGCCTGCACACAAAACCCAAGGAGATGCAGGATTCCAGGATTTTCAAAACAGCAGCCATAACCAAACCTTAGAACGATCACGGAAATGCCCATGTAGAGCGACACGTCTAAAAATACGCAGACGTTTATTTAGCATTTTCGGAACGAGTCTCCAGTGTCGGCGCTTTGCAACGGTCAGAGGCGAAGCTGAAACGTTCTCCGTCATGGGAACGTTGGATAGAGGACTTTGTGGTTCGTGGCCTTGGGAGCGTTTTATGCTTTATGAACACCATGAGAGAGAGAGAGAGAGAGAGAGAGAGAGAGAGAAAGGTTTGTGAAGGAATGACTGTTTATAGCTGCTATAATGTACATGATAACACAAACAAACTTGTTTCGCTCGGGTCCCACAACATTGAACTATAGTTCAACGAACAAGTTTAACGATTTATAAATCGATAAAATGTACGACATTCGTTAACGTATAAAAGAATTGTAGACAAATAATTGTATAAAAGAAACGAACCACTTCAGGATGTGCCGTTACACCTGCGTCGCACCACCCTCATTATTGATTATTTTCTTTTATAACACGGTCCTGGCCGAATACTCGATTCTGATTGGCTGGAAGTTGGATGCGAAAACCGGATACTGCACAGTCAGTTTAATCACTGTATTAATCGAATGAGCTGCTATTAAACGATTGTAACCATAGTAACATACAGTTAAACTCACAGCTTCATTATTAGTAGAGACTCGGCACAGATGCAGGTAATTCACACACACACACACACACACACACA
>JAOUWY010000001.1:31155415-31168085 GCA_025728095.1 Prietella phreatophila | reverse complement strand
GGGGGGGTGTAGTTCCACAACCTAAATCACTAAACCCTTTTAGTGCATTCATAGCTATAAGTCTGTTTTGAAGGATTTAAAAAAAAAAAAAGGAGTGGGGGAAAGGGCCAATCAGAAATCAGAACAGCAAGGTGTGTAATCAGGCCACCTTGGTCTCAGTAGACATATTTCAACAAGTTCCACCTACCAGGAAGTAACATTTCTTGAAGGTCAGATCAGGATTTTTGTGTGTGTGGCGCTTTTTCCTTCCACACTAATTAAACCAGAAAGTAAGGCACTGAAACATGGCATAGGTCTTCAGTTAGATTTTTAAGCATGCTGGTATGAGAAAGATTTTCCAGAAACTGGGTTTTGGACACATAATTTATTTAATATTATACAACAGTTAGTTCCACTAATATGATTGGTTGACGGCGTTCAAAGAGTGCCTATACTTATGGCGCTTTTCCACTGCATGGTACGACTCGATTTGACTCGAGTCTGCTTGAGCAGTATCACTGCACTGGGACTGTGTGCATCACTTAACTCGTCTGAGTTCACCACATACTATTCCACCTCCTCGTCTGAAACTGTAACTACAGTAGAGTAGGCGGCATCATCAGCGGAATTGGCAAACAATACATTGTTTACGAATATAACGTTTGACTTAAACTATGAAAGCCCGCCAGATGAAAATGAAAAGGAAGAAGGGAGGCCAGTTTCACCAGAAGCACCTTTAATGGGAACGTTCAAATGAATGTGAGCTAGCTAGCAAGCTAGCCGACAGGCTGTAAATGAGTGTCTTTCGGGTCGGTTTCTGCTAGCGGAGCAAAAATAAAACCTCTGGCCATATTTTGTCCAAAATGTCAGTTACTCAATATTAATTTCTTGCTTAAAGAACTTGTATAAAAGCAATCTTGCACTTGCGATCGTTCAGTTATCCTGAATCGCGTCACGGCTGAGATGAGCTACTGCACTCTTGTTCGGGTGATAATGCTTAAATGGCCAAAAATAATACGTTTTCAACAAGCACCATATAACCTCCAAAGCACTAGTCATCCTCCACACACTGCGAACAGATTCTGTTTCTCCACTGAAGTCTACACGCTGCTTTTATTAAACAGGGAGTGTCTGAAGGTGTTTGGTTTGATTCAATGAATGACCTATAAAACGCAACAAAGCCGATTTAAAAAGCTACTGGTTAAATTATGTGATTTGGAAGCGCTGTGATTTTATTACTACAGTGCCTCTTCAAATGTGTGTGTGGTTAATGAATGAATGAATAAATGATTGAATGACTCGAACAAAGCATACAATACTGTATGTGCCGTGTATGTAGTACTATGTATGCTCTATGTACACATACTATATGTATTTACACAGTATTACACCACACAGGAATTAATGACATGAATCAACCAATCACATTTCACACACTCTTTGAGGTTCAAAACACACCTCAGCACTAAATGTAGCAATGTGTGTATTTGCAATCTATGGATAAATATCCAGTCTGGATAAGACACAGATTGCAGTTTATACTTAGCACAAAATGTGTTTGAATTGTGTTATCTTTTTAAAAGTTCCTCCGGGGTTGGGGGTTTGAATCCCACCTCAGCCCTGTTGATTATACGGTGCTTGAAAGCAAATCTTTACACTACAATATATACAGTACAGTTAATCAGAATATCCACAATGGACTGTATGGTTTAGTGAATAGTTGTGTTTACAGACACATCAATTTGATTGGTTTGTTCATTTCAACAATGATTTCCTTTGAATTATGAATATTCCATCACCATTATTAGTTTGCTACATACAATATATGGTCAAAAGTTTGAGGACATCTGACCAGTTACACCTATACATGCTTGTTGAACGTCCTATTCCAGATTTAGATTATTGTTATAATAACCTCCATTCTTCTGGGAAGGCGCACCCATCGCCCATTTAGCCACAAGACCGTAAGTGAGGTCAGGCAATGATGGAGGCCTAGGGTTCAATCAGTATTCCAGTTCATCCCAAAGGTGTTCAGTGGGGTTGAGGTCTGGACACTCAAACTCTTCCACTCCAACCTTGGCAAACCAAGTCTTCATGGAGCTCGCTTTGTACACAGTGGCATGATGGTGTTATGGTCAGGTGTCCACATAGGTTTGGCCATTTAGTGTAGTTCTTATAATTCTCCAATGTAGGAAATTGTGAGTAGAGTTTCAAACACAGTGACAATCTCATTTCAAAAATACTGAAGTTCTGGTTTGACATCAAGCATGTAGCGTTAGCAGATAAATGTAGCATTTTAGCCGTGTCTCATTCAGCAATCCTCAGTCTCAACCATAGCAAAGAAGAAGGTACAGACTGAAGACCAGGCGTTGCTGCAATACTCCTCAGCCAATTTCTGTCTATTAATAAGGTCTGGGCATGGCTTGTTCTTCCTCATAGGAGTCGGATTAACCTTTGGAGTGGTTTTGAGAGCAAAGTGTGCATCCCTAGGTGCTTTTCTGCATATTCTAGGCTTGAGCAGAGCTTTGGAGTCATGGCATAAGTTCTTCTGGTTGTTGAGCGAGCGGCCAATCTGCTTCCAGAACGCATCAGTTTTGGATGTGTACTCAGGACACAACCTGGGTTTAGCTGTGTACTCGCAATGGAGACTCTTTTCAGTGCTCTTTTTGCAGTTGATGCTCAAGACAAATGTACCATCATCCTCAACGCTGCTATCTGTGGCTGCCCATGTGCACTGCGTCCCATCTTTATGCGCAATCGGGCCTTTGAATACTGCGTCATTTGGGTCTTTCGTGCCACTCTTCTGATGATTACGATGAGGTATTTTTGACTTTGGAGGCAGGCTCTGCAGCTTTTGCCTTCCTTTACCCTTCTTGGCCTGAGCATTCACCTGCAGGACATGTGGCATAATGCAGATGCAGATCAGAATCAAGGTGATGCCTATTAGGTGTGCCATAATCTGGGAGAAGGTGAAAAGAACGCACACATGATTAGCCACTTATCAGTCCAGGTGGAAAGAAGCAGTGACTTTAATTCACCATATTTAATATTAACTTTGACATAAAGACCGTATGCCAGGTGTTGTTTAGTAGCTTTACCTGGATTTTAACTGCTACTGTAATCATCCTGTGCTCATCCCAGGACCCATATCTACAACATTTTTACTGTTATTATTTATACAAAGATACATACGATTGCAAATTCATATAATTTGTAATGGTTTTAATGGAAACTGTAATGGTCCCTGTTTGTCTCTACTTGTAATTTGTTGCCTTCTGTTGGTGGCATGTGATGTCTAGTGGACATCAATTAAGGACCAGTAATGGTAATGGTTTTAATGCTTGGCTGATGGGATGGTTTGTAATGGTATTTGTAGTGGGAGGGAACCTTTAGAATTTCTGATGGTTTCTATTGCTTTTTTCAGCAGGGTTTTTTTTTTTTTTACAATCAATAAATGTTCAGTAAATGTTCCATCTCCTTTTGAAAAGCAATGAAAGATGTTTTAGCCTGTAGTTTGACAAATTGTACAGAATCGATATGAGAAATAAAACACAATCCAGTGCAGTTGTAGTAAAATAATCAGGGTAGAACAGGGTTACCTGGAGAGGAGAGAGGTATCTAGAGAGAAGGAGTGACAAAGCATCAGAAATACATGCACATATAAAGCAGGAAAACGCAACCCCTGCTAAAAACATCCAGCACAGATTTAAAACAGCTGAAATGTACATCATTTCAGCAAAGTGGCCAAGAATACAAAACCGCTGTCGTAATCCATTTATCTTGAGGCCACTAAAGTTTCTGGTAATGAATAAATTGTATACAGATTTTCAGCCCTGATCAAATGCTTTCAGAATTAACCAGCAGTGTTCAACACTAAGAATATTGATCTCAAACAATAATCTGGCTGTTAACCTTAATCTTCTCAAATCTAGTATAAATCTGTAAGCTATATGCAAATAACAAGTCTGTTTAACTCACTACACTTAATATTTAACACAACATGGAAATTCACAGATTAACCTTTTGAGCTAAAATGTTTGAATCAGAGAAATATTCTGTACTATAGACAGAAAGCACTTTAAAATGTGCTGTACATTTCACTCTAGATGCCATGCCAAGGCCTTCAGTATAAACACAGCCGCAGGTAAAGACTCTAAACCACACACGCAGCTATCACTGAAACCCTACACACTGACGTAACTGCTTACACGCCAGCTGCTTCTTCAACACGTTCGTCAAACAAAAAAACATCTCAGTGCTTTTAATGTTGAACATATTATTGTGATGTTTTGTTATGGATATATGTATTATTTGGTCTTTTTCACAAAGATGTATGTATAAAATACAACAGTGCTGCTGACTTCTCTAATCGGATTGGTCAGAAGGTGTTGATTGATTTTCTATAAGAGCAGCTCTGACGATAGTTGTACTTGCTCTGATTCAAATCACAGGTTTGTATTAATGCGCATGCTCTAATATGTTGTCGTTTCTATAACAACACAAAGACAACAGAGAATGTAGCTTATAGTGGCGTAAAATTTGTGGAAAATAAGTAAGTAAGTAATGTACGTAAGGCTTAGTGGTTAACATGTTTGCCTCGCAACTCTGGGGTTGGGGGATCTGATTCCCGCCTCTGCCCTGTGTGTGCGGAGTTTGCATGTTCTACCCGTGCTTTGGGGGGTTTCCTCCGTGTACGCCGGTTTCTTCCCCAAGTTCAAACACATGCGTTGTGGGCTGATTGGCAGTTCTAAATTGTGAATGTGTGTGTGAATGTGCCCTGCGATGGATTGCCACTCCGTCAAGGGTGTCCCGAGTCAGTGCTCCACCCTGACCCTGTGTAGGATATGCAGTATGTAAAATGGATGGATGGATGGACGGATGTAATTATTGGCAGATTGCTGTGTTATAAAAGGAATAGAACACTTCTGGACAGGCCGTTATTGGAAAATAATCAACAGGTTATAACAGTAAGTCCACACCAGGTCAGGATGCATCACGCTACCCTGTTCTACGCTGATTATTTTACTATAACTGCACTGGATTGTGTTTTATTTCTCATATCAATTCTATACAATTTGTCAAACTACAGGCTAAAACATCTTTCATTGCTTTTCAAAAGGAGATGGAACATTTACTGAACATCTTTGATTTATTGTAAAAAAAAAACCTGCTGAAAAAAGCAATAGATACCATCAGAAATTCTAAAGGTTCCCACTACAAATACCATTACAAACCATCCCATCAGCCAAGCATTAAAACCATTACCATTACTGGTCCTTAATTGATGTCCACTAGACATCACATGCCACCAACAGAAGGCAACAAATTACAAGTAGAGACAAACAGGGACCATTACAGTTTCCATTAAAACCAATACAATTCCCATTGTAACCATTAAAACCATTACAAATTATATGAATTTGCAATCGTATGTATTTGTATAAATAATAACAGTAAAATGTATTTAATTAAAATTAGCCTACATCTTGTCTGTACAGAAATAATTATATGTAAAACTCTGATTTAATCCATACACAAATCCAAAGGTCACACATATCATCCACAGAATACAAGAATAACAAACTCTAGCTAGATTACACACAGCATGCTAGCATATTAATACAATCTGGAAAAACACAAATACTTTTTTCTGGTTTTTACACTGAGTGCTTTCTTTTCACATGAATGCATTATTGATCAATTTACAACCTGCTGCTAGAAAATTGTTAGCATTACTGTTCCTCAAAAGCCTAACTAGCTAAACAGAGGAAATTGTTAGCCCTTCAGATTGGAGGCACTTACACACACACAAATATAACATTTCTTCAAATATAATTGATTCAAAAACATTTTAAAACTACTTCATTTTTTAGATTGCAAATCATTTGATTAGCTCTTTGTAAAAGTGTGATTAAAATGCTGAAAACTGTCTGATTAGCATTTCTTGGACCCATGCTACCCTGTGAATATTAGTGAATAATGTTACCTACTGTGTCTCAGACATGCAGCTGGAGTTTAGTGTCCCAACACCTGAATGCCTGGGAAGCACTTTTTATAGAACACACACACACACACACACACAGTTGGATAATCTGCAACAGGAATGTTAATTTCATAGGCAAGAAACTTGATTTGGCTTGTCCTAAATTACGCAAAGTTATGCCTGCACACAATATGTCCCAGTACTTCAGTAGTCTTTCATTAGTAGCTGTGTTGCAGTTTATAACCTTTAGAAACAACAAATGTTGGATTTTTCAGAGAGCTAGCTGATGAAAATGACACCTAAAGGCTTTGGCTGGGGTATTTAAACTGCTTTTGAGCTGTTATTTGCAGAATGAGAAAAGTGCCACTACAATCTGAATTTAAAATGTGCACATCTGTACTTTTATGGCTTTCATTTGAATTTGTAAGTAAGGTTTTGTAGGTGAATTAGTCCTTATTCAAACTCAATTTTTGATGGCACAACCTACAATTCAAGTGCATCAAGTTTTTAAAATACTATATCCAGGGACTTAGGAGCAGCTCTTATTTCAGCCAGTGAGCCCATAATGTAGTGGATGGATTGCGCCACTAACGTGACTGTAATTCAACTACAAAACTTTGCTTACAATGAAAACAAAGGCAAAAAAATTAAATAAAAAAACTATACATTTTTTACTTCAAATTGTAATAGCACATTTCTCATTCCATATTATTCAGATGTATGTCTGCTGTAATAGTGCCTTTTAAGAAATGAATAATGCTGCATTTGACTTATCTCAGACATCAGATGTTGGAGATTGGACTTATGCCATTTTCTACCTCATTTGAGCTACAAAGTGGGAATAAACCATAGACGAATCCATATTTGTCTTTCATTAACAACAAACAAGACAGCTAACTGTAATGAGTGACGTACAGTCCCGTCTGAAACTATTGGGACAGCAAGGCCAATTCATTTTTTTTTTGTGGCTATACACCAAAGACATTTGCGTTTGACAACATAACATGGATATGAGACGAGAGTTTAGAATTTAAGCTTTTATTTCCTGTTGTTTACATTTAAATGTGTCAGACAACATAAAACAGAACCTTTCATATCTGACCACCCAATTTTTAGGCTATCAAAAGTATAGGAAAAGCTAAGCCTTGAAGTAATTCAAGCCTTGAAGTGCTGTTGTAAAGCAAACAGCACGTAATGTTTGTTTGCATATTCATTTTACAGCCGGCACGATTGTCGAAGCCATGCTATTATAAAAACATCAATCATCACCTTGTGATTTGAGAATTCCACACTGATGGGGTATTAAAATAAAGTTCAGATTGCTATTGTGATGTTATTGTTTGCACCTTTTATATCCACATATCTTGTGGTCTGTAGTGAAAATGTTCCAGTGTCAAAGCTGATATAATAATAATAATTAAAAAAAAATAACAATTTGCTAACATTACAAGAACATACAGTCTGAGACCACATTGAAAATCTGGGATTTCTTTGTTCTATTTAAAATTGCAAATAAGATTTTAGAATTATGAAATATTTAAAACAAAGAAAGTGAATGTTCAGTATCTTGAATATTTAAAACTCAAGATTCTGCACTATTTCTAGGTCCCTATTTAAATGTAATCAATGTTGTGATATTGACCAGTGTTAGCTGCCTTGTTTTCCTCCTGCTTAATCTTTTATTGAAGCGTGTGTTCAGATGATCTAAATCGGATCATAAGGTTTTGCACAAACTTGTGGAGTCCATGCGGTCATTTAAGCAAAAAAAAAAAAAAAAAAAAAAGAGAGAGAACGTAACAAATACTAAGAAACTCTGAAATTCATGTAAATATTTCAAAGCTTCTACGTTTTATTCAAGCTGTTGTCAATAATATTCAATCAAGCTGTTTATAATTAAAATTATTGTATTAAATTAGAAAAGATTTCACTAGTGTCCCAGAATATTGTACCCCACTGTATATAATAACACTATTATATATTATAATGGTTCATATTATATAAAATATTAATATTATAATTAACACAGTGATATTAACAACTGAAGTTTTTAAACTTTCTCTGGTTTTTAAATCACCAGTGCCCTCTGCTGTATGTTTCACCAACCATAGAAAAATGTTTTTTGTTTTTTTTAAGTCGACATTTATTCATCATACTTTCAGACATTCATACACTGTTTCGTTCAGTAAAGTATGCATCATCTACACTAGTTAATAAAGATGGTTACTTTAGTAAAAGGAATCTGGTTAATTCGTCTAGTAAAACAAATCTAACTCATGAGTCCCTGAAATTGTCTAAGCCCCTGAGGTGTTGTTTCTAACTGTACATATATCTGTCCGAGGTTCTGAGTATGTATAAAGCTCCTGTTTATTACAGTAAACATATTTGGAGAGTAAACATCATTTTGTTGTTTTACACATGGTACACTGGAATCAAGGTCTGTGCAACGGTACATGACGATATGAAGGCTTTTCACTACACATCCATCCAAATATCTTCCATTCTAACGACATACACTGCACACTCGGATATCGTCTGCTTTCTATCAGATCTCTCCTTTCCACAGAACCGGACCAGGATACTGTGTGACGATTTTCAAGATTTTCCTCCAGATGGATTTATCTGAGGAACAATGAGAAACAAGAAACTATTAGTCATGACAGGAACATTGAGTAGAATTGAACCATAATCATAACATAAAGCAATTGCAATGCATGTCTTACTTTATTTTGTGAACCAGCCAATGACTGTGGTGCAGACGTCCTGCATGCCATGCCAGCAGTACTGCTGTGCTAGGTTCTCAGCTGACCTTGTGGGTGCTGGAGTGGTTGTAGTTGGAGCTTGTGTAGCTGTCTTTGGTGCCGGAACCTTCTTCAGTATTGTAGTTTTAGTCACTGTTTTGGATGCCACAGGTTTCACCGGCTCTGCTTTGACTTGATCCGTTTTGGCCTTTGCAGGTCTGGCAGGTGGAGGTCTTGTTGGTTGAGGTTTTGCAGGCTTTTGTCTAGTTGGCTTTTGTCTTGCGCTGTTTGGTTTCTGTTCTGGCTTGGCTTGATCAGAACGCGGTGCATTAGTAGGTGGTTCAGTTCTGGCTTGCTCAGGTTTGGCTTGGTCCTGCTTGACAGCCGTGGTTTGTGTGGCTTGTGGTTTTAGTGGTCTTTGTACCAAAGTGGCGGAAGAACCAGTGATAAAGACCATTTGGGATTCATCCGACGCTTTCTTACACATGATAGGCTTGAGGTTTTGTGGGCCCTGGCAGGCGTTATTCAACTTGCGCAGCTCCCACATGATCTGCGTGAAGAAGTGCCGAGGGTTGGTTTTGTAGTTGCGGCAAATGCCTGGCTTGCCCTCATACTCGCACCAGTAAGATGCTTCCTGGCCCACGCAGGAGACACGCAGCCTGGTCAGCTCCCCATGTCCCGTCAACGTCATAGAGCATCGGTCCTTGGTTTTCGTAACAAACTGGATGGGTTCCTCCAAGATGCTTTTACTCCTTCCCACCTGAGCAGCATCTTCTCCATCCCGGTTGTGAGCAAGAGCTGCCCAAACGCAGCAGGACAAGATGAGCACACCGCTCAGGATCTGCATGCTACAAGCTGGAGACGGAGTGTGAGACAGCAGACTTCAGCAGGCTGTGAGCAGACCAAGTGGCCTTGCTCTGGTATTTATGGCCACTGCTCACAAAGAAAGCTTTTAGGCCAGAAAAAAATAGGTATGGAAATGTGTCTTCTCACCGGGGAAGAGGGCGAGTTCAAACCCCTCCCCCTGACTCGTATGGTTGCCTGGGGACTGTCAATGAGATCCTGAACACAGATGAAACCAATTTAAAGGATATTGTAGCAAGTTTGCAAAGGATATTGTAGCAATATTGGCAAGTTATGCAGTTGATGGGAATTTTGTGAATTGTCTTGTAATCAAATGTAAAAACTTTCAATAAGACCCAGCTGCCGAAATCACAACTTCCAGTGAATCTGTGTCTGAAGGTTCAAGACATGTGCATCCCGCAATGCAGAACATTCATCTGTGGTTTCATTGTGTAGGAAACTTGCAAGACCATTAAAATTCAAGAACAAGTCATGAGCTGAATACATGGGCTCTGAAGGAGAGGCCATTGAGTGAGAGTGAATAGGTTTATATTTATAAGTGTGCATGTGTGAAGGGGGGACGTGCTGACGGACTTATTTTCATGCATTCGGTGCCTTTTGAGAAAGGGGGGCCAAGATCTGGAATGCAAATACCATGCGGGCCCTTAACACCTTCCTGTTTTTGGCCCTGAACCAAGTCAGGGACCAAAGATCTCAGTCCTTCTCCTGGTCCTTTTCTTCCGCTTAGAACAAAATGCTTATGAATGATTAATATATTAGGCAGATGAAAAAATAGAAGATGGTTAGTGAGGCAACTGATACTTATAGAAACACTGATCTGTGTGTGTGTGTGTGTGTGTGTGTGTGTGTGTGTGTGTGTGTGTGTGTAATATATATATATATAAATTTTTTTTTAATGGTGAAAAGTATTGACCAGGTTTAAATTTGAGTAATTTACCAACATTCTTTATTTGTTTAGACTTCCTATTTCATGTACCAATACCAGTTCTAATTAATATTCAAATACAATGAAACTGGTAAATATGGTGTAGTAGGGACAGTGGCGATTCAAGAGAAAACCTTAAAATTTTGTTAAAATGGTCAAAAAACAGTTATATTCTATGCCGTATTTGTTCACATTTAGCACCTTTACCAAATCACAAACCAACTCTAAATATTTATTTTGGTTCTACAATTTACCGAATATTAGTGACATGATTTTGTGATTGCAGAAATTAACGTAAAATCAAGGAAACTCCAACAATATTCACAGGAGCTTGCAATAAAAAAAAAAATTACAGCAGATTTTCTAAACAAGACGTGTCATGTGATGTCATCATAACGCACATTCAACCCTCTTTGATTCACATATCGAACATGAATACAGCTAAACAGTCTCATTTACCAACAAACATCACTGTGAGACACAGTTGTGATTGTGCAATTGCACAAAATCAAGTAGTTTTCAGCAACAAAAAACTCTACAAATTACATCGCTATTTTTGTTTCAAAAAGCTGCAACAAAATCAAGCATCTTTGCCTGCAACAATCACAAAACCCTCCATGAAATCCTGTATGGACTGAGTGCAATGTAGACAGTTAAAGATGTTCTAGTAGAGGGAGCATTTGAGAGTTTAAATCCCTAGGCTGCAATAGAGCGGTTGTTAGACCACTGAGCAAAGCTCTGAATATCTCAAAGGGTCCTTCAAAGATTTTTTTTTTGGATAGTTAAGGATCTAACTACAGGATCTACACTGAGCCCTCTCTGAATGAGAACCGATCTTATGCAAGGTTCTACATCTAGAATTGTTGCGTCCAAGACTCTCGCTTTGGCAGATCTTCTCAACCAGACACTGCAGACTTGTAGCTTCCAAGAACTGCTGCTGTAATCATAAACTGTTTTAACATTTCTATTCTATACCTGTATACTGTAATGATTTATAATCTCACTATCCGGTGTGACCCAGAGGAGGACGGGTTCCTCTCAAGGTTTCTTCATGTTGTTTCAGGAAGTTTTTCCTTGCCGTCATCTCTGGCACTAATGGCTTGGTTATTAAGAGATTTAAAATGACATACAGATTTCTGTTTGTATTGTGACAATGCCAATGGTTTAAAAGCAGCATAGAAATACAATGTAATGGAATAAATGTCAAAGCCCTACTTAAGCTATAGCTAGAAACTCAGTGATGGATTATCGATTGTACACTTTTAGGATGCTTGAAAGTTGTTCAGTTTGTCCTGTTGGTGGTACCATTATGTAGGTTCGGTAGATTATGTAGGATTTCCCTTTCAGAAAGAGCTGAACTACTCAAAGAACATCTGTATGACGTGCAGTCAATACATCTGACGTGTAAAACCAAAACCTGTAACACCCAGGATATTATATTAGCTTGACACCTTTTCACAACTTTATTACACTTAAGCCGGTTTAACCACTTGGAATCCACCTGAACGACTCGAAAACAAGCCATGTTGCCAAGTTTCTCAGCTGCTAAATGCTATGTAATGATTGTCTTTAAAAAAGATTCAGATTAACGGAGAACAATAAAACCACAAAAACGTCTGAGGACCTTAAATGGGGTGTACGAAATCAGGTAAACATTTTATTCAAGGCCTGCATAACACTGTCATATCATATATAATTCCCACATAATGAACAGTTATGATCAAAAAATATCTAGCACCTGACATTATCATCATCATCACACACAGAAATTTGAAGGCCTAGCAACAAACAAGCAGTGAAATAAATTTGCTCCTGGTACCACTTGTTCTAAAAATTACAGGCTTTTTTTTTCCCTTTTCTTACAGTGACGTGTTACATTCACACTTCGATAGTTTGCCAGTTAACATTTGAATTTGCCAAGAGTCCTGAGATCTACAAAAATAGGATTTGGCATCAGTGAGGGGTGTGTGTGCGTATATATATATATATATATATATATATATTGTCGCGCCGAACGGACACCCGGCGCGCATAATAGACAACGCGCTCCTTCTCCAACTGCCGCGCCGGCACTCCGCGGGCAGCTTCGTGCCGGGTCTCAAGCCCTACCGGGGTGGGGCCGAAAGGACAACCGAGACGGGTGATTGGAGAATCGGACGGAGGAATCGCACCACTCCGATA
>JAOUWY010000001.1:31109662-31120356 GCA_025728095.1 Prietella phreatophila | reverse complement strand
ACATTGTAGCAAAGTGTCATTTCTTCAGTGTTGTCACATGAAAAGATATAATCAAATATTTACAAAAATGTGAGGGTTGTACTCACTTTTATGTGTTCTGTCTGATCCCACTAGCATTAACGTGCTAGTGGGATCAGCACCCCAGCTTACAAATTACCCCAGCACCCTTGCCCTTGTGTGAGGAGAGAAAGTAGGCCATGGCAGGCTGGGAACTGAAGTGCAAGACAATAATTATTTTTTCCATTTGGAAGATGAGGACAACATTCTGGGCACACAGTTATTTCTCTCCTTCTCTCAGAGGAACGTCTGTAATTCACTATTTTTTGTAACTAGGAGATAGAATAGACTTGTATAACTCCTGGAAGAGGCCAATAATACATTGCACATCACTGGACAATGCGAGCTAATGGATGCAGGTTTTGTTTTCCACCCTGAAACATTTCAGTTTCAGAAATATCAAATCACAAACCCGAGTGAAATGGGGAACGATGCGGGATGTTGCTCATGGACCTAATTTCTTATATTTGATGCCATGTCGGTTAGAAAAGCTAAAAATAAAAGCAGCCTTGCTTGAAGGCTCTTGTGGTATCTGATCATCACTCTATCGCGCCGCTTCTCTGGTGTGTGACAGCATCCTTGTCTTGCAAGCAGGATGGCAGTAAGGAGCAGTCATGTCTGCGTGCTAATTGGGTCATATTGCGCTTTATTAATTTTAACTAGTTCCTGCTATTTTTTTTTCTAATGGCTGCCACTACTGCCAGTAGGGTATAAAAATGAGGACACAGCTGAGAAGAAAGGACACGACTATAGGACACGACAGACAGACACTAACAATGAGCATTGTTCACACTGCAACACAAAGTCTAAAACTTGCAGTCTAACAATGGCCTTTTGAGCTTCATAGTGATAATGCTGTAGCATTTTCAGTCTAGCTACCAAAAGACCAGCAGGTACTTGACATTCTCTCAACGTAGTCGAGTCTTTTTTCCACTCTCTGTAATTTAGCCCACTCCGGGTTGCCTCTCTGTGCCCGTCACTGTAATAGCTTCATTAAAACCGGTGTGCCGTGGTGCCTCCTGGCCCTGGAGATTTAATATGTGTGTGAAGCAATTGAGCCCCAGATCTGCTGGCAGCCAAGCCTTGGCTATGGAATCTCTAATAAAGAAGCAACCAAACAGAGACATAAAGCATATCAAGTTCAGTTTTGTGGTGCTGCCCTCAAGGCCTCTGCATGTCCAGCCTCAGGGGCTGCACTCTTAATAAACTGAAAAGTGGGATCAGTAGAAATGCTTCTCTAGTTCAGTTGTAGCACCATAAAGCTGTTCATCAGGACCGGATAACTCACGTCAGAGCATGGAAGTGCGCTTGTTGCCATGGCAGATAACTCATGGTGACCATCATTAAAGATGTGAACACTGTTGTGGTTTTTGGAGACACGTTTAGAGAAATTAATATTGTAATCAAATGCAAAACCTCTTTTAAATTCAGCTACACTTACAGAATTCATGGCGAAAAGTCACACAAGTGTGGATTAGAAAGTTACCCATATTCAGAGTTGGTTACTCATATCTTAGGTGCTTTAGTTGAATTTCTAGGCAGAGCATTCAGTTTATTAAAATAACATGCGTGTAGTTCACGCCTCAAAGGTTGCCAGATTTGAGTAAAGTAGTAAGGTTAGTAAGGTTGTCCGAGACCACCACCACCTCTAAACACGCACACTTGCTTTTAAGCTCGAAAAAGTCAGGGGATAAAAAATGCGTACCTTGTGCTCTGAACCGAGACACCATTTAACATAAAGTTAAGAAAAATTCAAGTACTTAAACTAATAGGAGTCTCCAATGCCAATATGATTCTGCACGAATAGTTCTAACCATAATTATCTTGTTAATAAGCAGAAATTTCTCTTGATTTAACAGTATACTGTACCATTTTAAAAAAGTCCTCGATCCTAACAACCTTTTTTTGTACTATGAAGTACAGTGGCAGTAAGTTTAACCTTGAAGCAGGGTTTAAAAAGCTGTATCAAATTGATGAGGGACACAGCAAGTGACTAGAAGGGTAATCAGTTACTTTCCCTAATGTGTGACAAACGTTTTGGGGTGAGCTCATGAAACTGTAATGTGTGCATGGCATGTAAATTATTTTAGGTAGGTATGTGGGGAGGTAAGTAGGTCTGTAGGTATGTAGGGAGGTTAGTGAGAGGTACTTCAGTGAATAGGTGGTGGGTAGGTAGGTGGGTAGCTTTATTTAATGGAAAGTTGGGTAAGTGGATAGGTGTAGAAAACTGAAAAGGGAGCTAGGTAGGTAGGTGAGTGGGTGGTTAAGAAGGAGGTAGGTAAATAAGATGAGTAGGAAAATTGCTTGTTATAGCCGTACAGTGCAGGAACTAATTACAGTACAAACAAGGCAAAAACGAGCAAATAACAATAGTCGCGAGGTACACTATATGGTTAAATGCACATAGGTTGAGCATCACACCCATATGTGGTTCTTTCCCAAATTGTTGCCAAGTTGGGAGTGCACATTTATATAGAATGGCTTTGTCTGCTGTAGAATTACAATTTGCCTTCACTGGAACGAAGAGGACCAAACCTGTTCCAGCAGGACAATACTGCTGTGCACAAAGCGAGCTCCATTAAGACATGGACTTGCCAAGGTTGGAGTCGAATAATTCGAGAGCCCTGACCTCAAACCCACTGAACACCTTTGGGACGAACTGGACCTCTGACTGCGCACCAGAACTTCACACTTGGCGAGTGCCCGACCTCTTAATGCTCTTACAGCTGAATGAGCACAAATCCCCACAGCCACACTCCAAAATCTAGTGGAAAGCCTTCCCAGAACAATGGAGGTTATTATAAGAGTAAAGGACGGACTAATTGCCCATGGCTTTGGACGGGACACATATGGGTGTCCACATACTTTAGGCTACACAATATAGTGTACTTAAGACATTGACCTGATCATAATTATTTAACTGGTGTTCTGATTGTACAGTTGCTCAGTAGTGTACACTTCACATGTCCCCACCCATGCACACTTAACACTTACGTGATGATGAAGGTGGTGGTGAGCAGGAGCATGGTAAGCAGTCCTCTCTGACAGTCTGCGTTTTTCCTTTGTCTCTGGTGCATCTCTCCACCGCAGTTATCGCAGCAGCGGCACATGCAGAAGAGCAATCCAACCAGCGGTACAAGCACAATGAAGAGAATCCCCAGGACCGCACACACCACAAAGCCGAGCTCATAGTAAATCACCTGCGCAACATAACGTTCCACTTTACAGATACAGTTGTAAGACACAACAAGAATAAATTCTCTGGTAAGTAATCAGGAGAAGTGTGAGACACTACAGACATTTGGGACTTTTAAGACTTGACAGATGCAAAGACAGCTATGGTGACCAGAAGGTAAACCTGCGTCTGCACAGCCATTGATCTATTATGGAAAAAATCCCAATTTGGTGTATTCAACACAACATGAGGTTGTTTTAACACTTTTATTGTGTTGAATAGGAATTTAATTTCATTGTTGAGTACATTGTTGATAATGCATAACGAATTTCTATCTGGCCTTTTTTGTGGTTAGCATTAAAAAATAAATAAATTCTGCGGTCACGTATAAGTTTGCTACTTTATTACTTTGCATACGTTATTTTCAGTCACAGTAGCCATCACTACAGCTGTTAAAATCCTAATCCCAATTGTCAGAGCTACTAAGAACTAATGAAAGGAACAGGAAATGGGAGTTGCTCATATAACAGGAAACATGATACACACCAAAGACATCTGATATTATTTTATATTAGTCTCATAATGGATATATGTTCTTAGGCTCTGCTGTCTTATTGAATTTCAAAATATCCAGCTCATCTCCAGCCATCTGTGATCCTATTTGAAAACTCCACTCCACTTAAAACACGCTCGTATTAAAAAACATTCAAAACTGGAAAAGGAATTCCCTTACCTTGTAACATGTCACAGTGGTGTTATAATTAATCAATTCTAAACGATAGCTGCTTAGTCATGCAGTGTGAAGGAGCTGCTGGAAGCTCGCCAGGCCCCGGACTCCAGGTTTCTTGGTCTCACCGTGTCTGTCTGGTTAATTAATCTAGTTTCACATTCCCATAAAACGTTCACCGTGGTCTCTCAGGCCAAGGTGAGATCAGGAAGCTGAGCTTTCGGAGTAAATGAAATCATAGCAAGTGGATGTTTTAAGGCCTGGCTCACAGACATGAATCAATTTAATGTAGCATGAACAAGAGCGCATGTCTTCGATAAAACAACTTGACTATCCATCACTGTTTATGAGAAGAGGGCGTAGCTCAGGACACAGACCACGGGCAACAAATCTTCAGTTCTCATCAGCATGGCCAGGCTTAAGTCTAGTTCTGAGGTCAAGTGGCTGGGATTACAGAGAGAAGTACTAGAGGAACTCAATGCAGCAATTACACCATTACCTCCGAAATTCCCTGTAACTGAATAGGTCGTTGGACCTTTTTTTTTAAAAGGTTGGGCTATTACACTGTCTGAGCTAAAAATAGCAAACACTTGCTCACAAAAGGTTTATATAAATGGAAATCCTGTCTGGGATCTCAGTGATTACCTGTCCAGTGATTGGTTCTTGTGACTCCGTGGCTGAAGAAACCACTAAATTGCAGCACGTATAACATTAAAGGAATAACCTACATCATTCACACCTACATGCAAGAGCTACTTTTGGACAATTACAACAATACTAATAGCTAAACCAATGATTTATAGGGGCAGAACATTTTTACTGTCATGACAGTGTGAGCAGGAGGTCAGAAATGAAGCTTGTGGAACGAGTAGATACAGCACATAGTTACTCTGTCCACTGAAGTTGACTAGTTGCTCGATTGAAAAAAATCCCCCCTGAATGAAGTTGGAAAATTTCCCTTTGAAAGATACAAACGAACTGGCCATAAAACATTGAGAGGATTCAAACTGAAATAAATGTGGAAACTGGTCGAAGTATACAGGGAGGCTGTGAATAATTTATAACCATGTGTAGGATCTAAACAGAACATATCTTCAATAACTGTACATAAGTAATAGTAGAAATGTTCATTAGGACTGGGATCCCACAAGACTCAACAAAAATGTCACAAGCGCAGAGGGTTTTTAACTTTCACGTGGGCTGTGTCTGTGGCTGTCGTTTATCAAGCTAGCTCGTGCGGCACTCTGCAACATGCTTACTGCGTTCGTTCAATCTTCTTCATTAACTGCTTTATTCTGATCAGGGTCGCTGTGGTTTAAATAATGAATCTGTTTATATGTTGGAAAATGGACCCAAGTAAATTCATTAGAAAATATGACAGGTGGGTACAAACTAAAATAATAACTGGAGGAGTGGGAGGGATTAGTCATGCTTTCTGTGGGAGCAGAAAGTACACTGTGTTTCTGTGGAACAAGTCGGGCGCTGCCAGAATCTCTGCAAGAGCAGGAAGCTTACGCACAATGATCTTGTGAAGGAGTGGGAAGGCACGGTCAGAGTGTCTCTGGGGAAGAGAATATATCTTTCTGTGGACGTGGGAGGGCTTGGTAAGAGTTTCTGCTTAAGCAGACATTTGCAATCAGAGTACCTGTGGGGAATGTCTGGCACAGGCAACGTTTCTTTGGGTCAAGCTGAAATGATAAGAGTTTCAGCAGACCACATCATCGTCTCACAGACCGTCAGGGACAATCAGTATATACTACATGGCCATTTGTGGACACCTGACCATCACATCCCTGCTGTTGCACTACGATTTCCCTTCACTGTAACCAAGTGGCCTAACCAAAACATGCTTGAGCACGCCAATGCCCCTGTGTCCATGGTTTGCACAGGTTGGAGCGGAAGAACTCGATTGGCCATTGGCTGAATGGACAAATCCCCACAGCCACACTCCAAAATCTAATGGAAACCTTCCCAGAAGAGTGGAGGCTATTATATCAGCAAAGAGGGACTAGATTAAGAATGGGATGTTCAAAAACACATATGGGTGTGATGGTCAGGTAACTTTTGGCTATATAGTGTATGCGTGGCCAGGCATGCTCCCAGTATGTTTGGGAAAGGGCAGACATGGTGAGAATTTCTACAGGACAAGAATGATTAAGGTATCTGCAAGAGAAGGCAAGCAAGGTCGATGCATCAATGGAAGAAGTTGGGTGGAGGATAAAAAAAAAGTTCATGTCACAGCTCTACTATCTAGATCACCACATTTGTGACACAACAAAGACATTTAATCAGAAGACCTTACTGAAGACCTTAAAAAGAAAAGGCCTTAAGAGGGAAAATCAGTGAGCTAGAGGCAGACGGTGTAGACTGAGGAAGAAAAGTGGTATTGTAATATTAGGGTGCAGAATGGTAAAGGACAACTGAAGGATGATAAGAGTGCTGGCTCAGTGCACACTTTACCTGCAGTGTCAGAACAATGTTCTCTGGCTGGGTATAGCCAGATGATGAGAAGCATGCAGAAAAAAAGCAAAAAAAAGACACAGGGGGAAAAAAGAGCACAAAAGATGGTCAGAAAAAAGCAACAGGTAGATAACAGGCAAACAAAGCACTTAAGAACCAGGAACAAGGTATAATACTGTGCTGGGATAAAGTACCAACAATTTGTTTTGAGTCTAAATCAAATCTAATTAAATCTGTTGCCTGGGTTCTATGAGAATTGATCATATTTAGAATATCCCCATTCTTAAGTGTGCCAAGGCAATGGGCATATAACCAAATAAAATGAGTGAACATGGTTACAGAGGAATCGTGGCACTTCTTACAGCTTGTTAAGACAAAACGGGACAAAATGGAGGTGTACAGACTGGTTACACTAAATATTTATGGATCAAGAGTTCTCTGCTACACCTTTTCCATTGCCAGCTTTCAACTTCAAAAGGAGTGGATGCTACTTAATAACACTGTATTACTAATGAAACAATGAATAGACCCTTCTTGTGCTTACTTCCAAAAACTATTACCTCGCAGCAGCACAGTTGGTATAACAGGGTTGAAAGACTCTTTTCGGATATCACTATCAATTAGTGTCCTGCTGAAAAACGGACGTGGGCAAGACAGCATCTCTTCGGCTCAACTACCTGTACAGCACACACACTTACCTTCTGGTACTCCGAGTTGATGGCTCCGAACTTGTCCTTTGCCACTTGGATGACGAGATCTGCAATGACAGGTGAGAGTAGTGTTTGTTTTTATGCATAGAGGATTCACATAGCATGAGACCAAATGCTTTGTGAATGTTTAGGAAGTGTTTCATCTGAGAGTAGAGAGTAGGTTATAACCAGGTGTCGGGTATAAAGAGGACATATCTTTGGTAACTGTAAGTAACTAAGTATTCGCAGTGGCATTCTGCAGGACTCATGAAAAGAAAGTGGTAGGAGTGGAAGGTTTTTATTTTCATGCACGTGGAAGAGGGCCATCAGATATGAAGCTTGTGGGACAAAGAAAGGCCACTTTCATCAACACAGGAGCATATTGGATGCCGTGAGTTGCTTTTGTGGTGCTGCGCTTGTGCGCCTGTGTGGTGCTTGTGCACATTTATTCATCTTCCGTAAGAATTTATTCTGGTTATAGTTGCTGTGGTTTAAAGACTTACTTGCTAATATTTTCGGAAATAGAATAAACTAAATTCATTAGAAAACTATTGTGGGTCAAACTTTCTGCAGGAGAAAGTTAAAACTTCTGAGTAATTGGTCAAACTTTCTCCGTGTGGATATGATGGGTTAAACGTTCTGCAGTAGTAGATTGGATTGGTCAAACCTTCTCTAGGAGTGGGCAGGATTGGTCAAACAGTCTGCGGGAACAAATGTGATTGGCCAAAATTTCTACGGGAGTGTTTGCATTTGGTAAAACACCTGCAGTAGCTGGAGAGACTCCCACTTTCTGTGGGAATGGATGTGATTGGCCAAACTTTCTGTGGGAGTGGAGGTGATTGGTCAAACCCCCTGCCAGAGCAGATTAGATGGGGCAAACTTCCTGCAGGAGTGGATGGGATTGGTGATTATTTCTGTGGGAGCAAACAGGATTGGTCAAACCTTCTGTAGGAGCAGGTGGGACTGGTCAAACAAAAAAAAGAGAGACTTTCTGTGGGAGTGGAGGTGATTTGCCAAACTTTTTATAGGAATGGACTGGGTTTGACAAACATTCTGTGGGAGTGCATACGATTTATCACACTTCATAGGAAAGTCGTCATGAGCTCAATGGATACTCAGTCATTCCACATTGTACAGTGCAGTTCATGTCAGCCATGCAAACTGAGATGATGAATACAGATTTCTGTCAGCCAACTGCGAATCTGCTGCTATAATGGTACGTGTTCAATAGAGCCAGTTTTAATTAATTCTAATCTGCCTGACAGAGACATAAGGAATAGCCAGTCTGAAGGCAATTAATGTGACACGGTCTGGGAAAAACCTGTCAGATGCTGAAGGGTTGTCCCGAGCCAACACACAAATGGCATGATGAACAAGAGTTACAAACTTCTTTTGTTTATATTAGAGCCTGCGCTTACATCGTTCTCAAAGCATTCTCTTTCATCACTGCTTCTAAATCAAGGTCCAAACCACAGTTTGGAGAGTCATCTTAAAATTATGCTGGAAACGACTGCAACATGTGCAGCATGTATTATGGAAAAACGACATATTTGTTAATAGAACGCAACAGATAGCCAGAGGGACCTGTGTGGAAAATACAAATATATATGACAGCAATTTCCCCTCGACTTGGTGCAATGCAAGACTTTTCAGTTGAAACACTATAGCGCTGCAGGAGAAAAAATGCTAATGCGCAACACCGCTAACAAGTATGATTCTGACAGCCACATGTTCTGTACTCCTACACATCTATTCTCTTTCAGGGATGCTCAGTTTATTATTCAACTTCAGCACTGATGGAAAAAGGAGGGGAGGGGTGGTTCCTCAAGGTTTTGCTTTCAACCAATTAGGTTTATTCGTCATAACTACACATGCCTTCTCATTTCAAGGAGAGGAAAAAAACAAAAAAACCAAAACACTTTCTGATTTAAGACAGAATCCATAAAAACAGATGTTCCCCATACAATAATAAAACCTGCTTGTAGTTTCGTAATTACTACACTGTATGACTAATGACCACTGCCACACTTCCTTAATGTTTACTAGGTGACCGGTGAAATGCAATGTAATAACAGCAATCTTACAACAAGGGATTGCATATCCTTTACATCATCCTGAGTGAAGAAGAAAAAAAGTGGTGACGTGATTAAAGGCTGTTACAAGGACGGATGCTTCCACATTCAGTGCAGTACCGATGCACTGCGGAGACGTGTTCCTGATCAGTAAAAGCAAGCACATGACCTAGTGATATGAGAATCATGGAATTTCACCAGAGAACCAATTCAAAATATACCCAAATGGAAAGTCCTAATTCTAGTGACGTTCTGAAACACAGTCAAATACATAAATCAGTTCACTCTTCTTTCATATATGTGTATTAGGTAGGCATGAGCGATTGCATTTCAGAATACTGCACAGATTTCATCTCTCCAATTTAAAGAGCCTTGGTACATTTCCACATATTGATCAGTGAAGTATATGAGCTAAAGATGCTGGCTAGCCGGTTTCAAATATACAGCAGCGATATATTAACCTTATACCACAGCCATATTGAGTTCTTAACTCTGACTGGTCAGAAGGTGTTGAATCATTTTCTATAACAGCAGTTCTAGAGGCAAGGCAAATCACAGGTTTTTATTAGTGCGCTCGTTCTAGTACATTATTGTTTCTATAGCAACGGATAATTCACAGGGACGTGTATGGTGGACGCTCGACATAATCTTAAAACTAATAATGGATTAAATAATGTGTTGTTAGTTAAAGAATATTAGATGGTTGTATGTCGAATACATGTGCGCTCTCTCTCTCTATCCTCTCTCTATCAGCCATAACATTAAAACCACCTGCCTTATATTGTGTAGGTCCCCCTTGTGTTCCGACACCTTTCTGCATTAACTTTTTCAGCAGTTTGTACTACAGTGGCTCTTCTGTGGGATTGGACCAGACATGCTAGCCTTCGCTCCCCATGCAGGTCAATGATCTAGGGCGTCCGTCACCCTGTTATCGGTCAGTATATACACACACATACCACTTATCTAGGGAAGAGATGGCACCAGGATGCACAATATGAAGAATATGTATGTGTGTGTGTGTTTTGTGAAGAAGGTTGCGTTATCCTGCACACCTCCATGACAGTAACTTGACAGGTATGTGCATGTGTGTTAGGGAACTGCATGAGAATATGCGACAGCTCTGCCATGTTGTGCCACTAAGCCCTACGGATCAGCGTTAGAGTTAATGTAGCGCCATGACGCTGTCTGCTCCTCTTCCATCTATTTCTGATCAAAGCATTTTAGACCAGCAAGACAACTTTTCAATTAGTCCACAGCGGCTGCACCATGTGTTAATTTCTTCACTATCTTTTATTACTGCAACCTTGTCTTTATGTCTGTCACATTCCTTCACAACCATTCTCATCCATCCTTATACCCTCTTCCTCCACCCCTCCCCCCATCTTCCCAGCAGCATGTCATTTCCCACTAACACTGCTGCTATCAGGATGCAGGACACTCACTCATACAGACACACACACACACACACACACACACACACACACACACACACACACACACACACAGAGGAAACA
>JAOUWY010000001.1:30762336-30774556 GCA_025728095.1 Prietella phreatophila | reverse complement strand
GGGAGGAAACCGGAGTACCCGGAGGAAACCCCCGCAGCACGGGGAGAACATGCAAACTCCGCACACACACATGGCCCTGGCAGGAATCGAACCCTGGACGTGTGAGGTGAACGTTCTAACCACTAAGCCACAGTACTCCCCCTATGTAACTATAAATAGATTAAAAAAATAAATAATAATGTTTTGTTCTTTAATTTCTGAAAAAAAAGTGTGTTTGCAAATTGCTGTGACAAAAGAGGAACAAAACACTTGGGGACGTGTTTTTTTATTTAATTTATTTATTTAATTTTTTTAACTAATCAACTGAGCCACATCAAACTACTCTGTTGTTGATTCTTTTCCTATAGGAGCACACCCCAATAGCACAAACTTGCGCCTCTGTATGCAATAGTTACCCATAAACCCCTTGTTCTGTCATGACACAGATATGCAAATGAACTTCAATGCATTTTAGCCTTGAAAAGTTCAGTGTGAAATCATCTCATCCTACAGGAGCTTCTCAAACACTGCTCAGCAGTTAATGTTGATTTAGCTTCACAAACATACATCTAGCGCTAACTCTGACTGCATTGTTGACTCACTGGTAGACCAGATGCATACATGAGCCAGGAACACACACACACACACACATACACACACACAGAACATATCAGCCAGAAATGCACAGAAAAAGCACGTAACGATTCCCTATGCTGTGGATTTGTGGACGGATGGGCCTTTCAGTCCTCAGTGCAGTTCCTTATAGCTCCAAGCAAGCATTACTTATTTACTTTCCTTATCCTTTTTTTTTTTTTTTTGTTGCTCTAAGCACCCTCCTCAGTTCTTGTGATTGCTTTGGCAGACTAACTCATACCGAGTGAAAGGCTGCCAGAGCTCAAAGCTACTCTACTCTCCTTAAGCACTTCCTGCTTGGCTCATAATAAAGTGTTACGTTTGAGTCAGAGCCATGATGAGTGATGTAGCTCCTACGGCTATCCTAGGCAGAAGTGTTAGAAGGGAAAAGTAGCTAAAGTAGCACAAAACTAGCAGCCTAATAATGTGGAAATAGCATGACTGATAGCACAATTGTAAAAAAACAAAAAAACCTCCCCATGATGATCTGCAAAATGAAAGACTACCAGTGTAAAATCTGGGGTCTGATTAACATATTGAACATAACCCACTCGATAGGTAAAAAGCGAGTTTTTCAGGACATTACGATTAGACTTACAGCCTAAAAGCTTTTCATGTTTGAAAATATCCGTACTGCTATATGATCGCGTGCAGCAACGACTAGGAGAAATACTAGGCGTATTTCATGAGCAAGTCTAATGATATGTTTTGAAATGCACATATTTTAAGCCTGTAGAGCTGAAATTATTGATGAAATATCGGTCTTATCAAATTGCCTAGTGGTAGAGGTGGTCTAGGAATACCCTTTGGATGTGTCAGTGGCCATGTGTCAACAGCAGATTCAAAAAATGTTGAGAAATAAACGTTTTCACCAACAATTTGTTTGTCTGGTAGTCATATACATGAAAAAACAACACAAATATATTTACCAAAATGTTTTTTGGGTCAGATTTACTTCAAGAGAGAAAAAAAAAGAGATTCTGGTAGGGTTAATACGGCTGTTAATACAGTAGCTGCTGTAACGAATGAATAAAGCCTACTGAAGATGTCGAAAATTGTGTGATTGATAAAATTTTGGCTACTTTCTAACCTTGCCTTGGCTGTATGTCCACTGTATGTCAGTTGTATGTGGCTTTCAAAGTGGGGGCCCTCAACAATTTGTTCGGAGCCACCAAGACCATCCCTCCCACTAGTATGTTTTCTCTTCCTCACTCTCACACACACAATTCCTAATGTAATGTAATGTACAGATGTAAGATGTAATTATCCATCCATCCATCCATCCATCTTCAACCGCTTATTCCTTCTTCAGGGTCGCAGGGAACCTGGAGCCTATCCCAGGGAGAGATGTAATTATCAATAGATATATTCAAAAGTCTGTATTTTTTTATGTGTTTTAAAGATATCTTGCAAAAGGAGGGCCTCATTTAAATGTTAATGCCATTTGGGGGGCCTTGCCCTGGAAAAGTTTGTGAACCCCTGCACTAAGATCATGTAGTGTAAGAAGCCAGTTTAATAAACGTCTTATGTCTATCTAAAGATACACAAAATATCGCTAGCTAAGTGTGATTTACCAGAACAACGTGGAAATGAATGTTTTTATTTTGACTACAGTCTGACCTTTCCTTGGCTGTTCTCCCACAAAGACTATGTTTACAGTACAGCTTCGACAACAAAAGCCTAAAGTCTACCTAAAGCTGTCTAAACTCTTGTTAGCTGAGAACGCTTTCCCAAAACACCCGGGAAAATGTTTTTATTTTGACTACTTTCTGACTTTCAGGTTGTGTTAAGCGCCAGTAAAAACAAACAAACAAACAAACAAAAAACCATCTAAAATGAATGTCATGATTTGATCAAGTTGTTGGAGAGCTACATCCTCAGGAAAGACGGTCATATTAGCCTAACAGGTTCGGCTTGTAATCAGACAGCGGCTGTATGCAATGCTTCTGCATCATTATATCATCAGAATGAACAGAGAAGAGCCCTTACACACTCTGTACAGATGATAACAGATAAGACGATGAAAAGAAATCTAGCCAACAGAACAGAACAGAACAGAACAGGACTGACTAAATGAATCTGAGCTCATTTCTCCACGGAGAACAAATGCTTATGAACAGAGACGACAAGGCTTGTGCTTAAACACCGCGAGACACTTTTACCTCAGGTAACGAGACAGAGACTGCTAGAAGATGGAGTTTTTCAACTTTTAGAAACTTTCCTTAAGTTTAACATTCACTTGCAGCATGATGGATATAACAGAGGTGCTATATGTGATCATTTTGGCATCAAAATGTAGGATTGCAGCTCTAAGACCTGAGACGTGACTCCGACTTGCATAAAGTGATTTGTGAACATCTCTGACTCACTGTACATCCACATCCCACCGGCATTATGTGCATTTTGGCTGTTGTTTGTGCATGTGTTGAGCCTGAGGCATTGTGAAATGCTGATTTACTGCGTAGTTTATAATCCTTTCTCTCTGGCTTCCTGCTTAAAGCACTGACCTTTAGTTTATCTCGAGTACATTTATTAATTTATTACAGTTTGAAATGTTTTATCACAATCTTCCAGCAGAGCAGTGTTAAATACTTGATTCTGATCGGTCAGAAGGTGTTCATTAGTTGTCTATTAGGCACTGTTTACACTAGTAAACAGAACACTGCTACGGTTATTCCTGTCGTCGACGCTACTCCGGAGACTTTCAGAAACGCCGAAGACCCCATTTTAGTTTGAAAATTCCTGGCTCGTGTTTCAGTGAAAACCAACCAAAACGAAGACTTTTGAAAACGAAGGCGTGGCTCCGCCCACATTCACACCTGATTGGGTCTTCTGGATCATCGCGTGTCCTTCCCTGATTCGTCAAGCCCCTAGCGTATGACCGTTACGCTACCTCGATCGTATACACAACAACACAGAGACTGAACGCAAGCTTTGCTGGCTTTGTCGTCATTCTTAGCAGCCATTGTGCAGTTCCATTCTGTATTTTATAAAACTGCAGCTGCTACATGCCGCAAGATCCAAGCTATTATTAGAGCGATTGGAAACAAATCTCATAAGGTGTAAGTCCTACATGGAACGCCGGTTTGGGTTGGCAACCGACTTCCTGTTTACACTCGTATGCACATGCCCAGATCGTTTCTGAAACACGGCAGAAACGCCAGTGTGGACGAGGATTGTTTCCATTTTAAAACACCGTATTAAAACCCAAACACACTAGTGTAAACACGGCCTTAAAGCAGTTCTGACATTCGTTCGGGCTGCAAAGCTGATCGTAGGTTTATATTAATGTGCTCGTTCTAATAGGTTAATGGTTTTGTACAATAGAAACACCACACAATTTGATTTTTTTAAGGAAAAAGTGTAGAATTGCTGATATGGTAGAACATGTTTTGTAACATTTATGGAAGGAATCTCCGCTGTCAGCAAGTTTTCCAGAGTTTGCCGACATGAAGTGTGGGGTTTATTTTTGTGTTATTAATTTTAACAGAGTGAAATAAGAGATGCTGGTAAGGGAAAAACTGTTTATACCTACTACAATGTGTCCCAAACTCTCCATTCAGTAATGTTTGCCAGCACCACGTCGGTTGTGCCTTTGTCAGCGGATATTCATGGACGTCCACTTCTTCTCGGTCGGTCCACAACACGTCCAGTCTTTTTGAATTTGTCAACAAGTTTGGCGACAGTGTCGATTGTGATGATGTGCTTACCATGTTAAAGTTTCCCGTTAAAGTCCATCGCAACCTTGCGCCAGAGTCCCGATCCAGCCGTGAGAATGATTTCAATACGTCGATCTTTTTTCCAAGGCGTTAATAAAGGCATTCTTAATCATATAATCTGTAGTATGTCAAATTTTGGAAGACATTTTGCTAAAAAGTTTTCATTTCCTCACTGTATGGAGATTTTTGGAACACCCTGCATAATGTAAGTGATCAAATAAAACATTGTAATCATTGGCAAATTGCTCTGGTGAAAGGGGAACAACGACTACGCATCATTGCACCACCCCATCCTTGATTATTTTTCTTTAACAGCACACCATGAAACAATCCTTTTATTCCCAATGTGTTCTGGGATCAAATTGAAAAAAGTGTGTCTGTGTGTGTGTATGTGTGTCTGTGTGTTGGAGGTGGAATGTCACTCACACTGATATCCTCCAGTTGTAGCGTGTTGAGCGTGTGGTTATTGCGTCTCCAGATGATCGGTGGTCGTCTCTCGCCCGTGATGGTGCACGTCAGCACGATGCTCTGACCCACAGTGACTGTGGAGACGATCAGCTTCTGCTCTTCAGCAAGGCTCAGCTCATACACGTCTGAGAAATAAGAATCTCCATTTGAGACTGTCCTCAAAGCCAAAAAAATCGAAATGTACATGCCAGATGAAGTCGAGCTCCCAAAACATGTTTATTCACACCAACGATGAGGCTAATATTGCTACTAAGTAAGGAAATTCCTAACCTCTAGGCAAAATGGACCAAAAGGATCTTAGCTGACCTAAAGAGTGAATCGTATTTGTTGCAACACACAAATACACTAATTTGGTGCCATTCCACACAAGAATCAAGTATAAAAATGCTAAAACCATGACAATACAAGATCAGATTTGGTTTGTTTCCTTAATTTTTCAAATACATGCCATGTATTGACCCTAGAAATACTGTTTGTGATATTAGCTAATGGTTAGCCTTATTTGTTAGTAACATTAGCCTTGTACCACCAGCACAAGTCTAAATAAACACACTTTAAGCACTACACCTACTACATTTGGGACGTAATGGTTGTTGTAGATTTTCAACACATTACATCTTGTTTTGCCGTTAAAAATGCAATTTGCTTGTAATTAGCGTGTTTTATGTAGCCACGAATGAGCTCTGTGTGTCTGTATATGCAACTAAAGTCAGTTAGCAATCAAGCAGTAGCTCAATTAGTTGCTGTTGAGTTGCCTAGGCATGACGCAGCCCTCATCTGCGACTCAGCTGCTGTGGAAATGTTTCTTTATAATCAGAAATAATGAACCCACAGTTAATTAGCAATCAACACAGACTCGAGAAACAAAAACACACACTCTGTCTTTTATGTACCTCCCGTCGTGTCTGGAGATGAAGACAGTGATGCATCATTCACGTCTTACATGGGTCATGTTTCTGTGTGTGGTGTAAGCCATTAACTGTCGGACAGTCTCTCTGTCTGTCTGCCTGTCTCTCTTTCTCTCTCTCTCTCTCTCTCTCTCTCTCTCTCTCTTTAGTGTAACGGAAGTAATGCTAGGCAGGAAGGTCTAACTGAATTAGTTCTGCTCCTGTAGGCGTGTAATGACCAGGCATGATCATCAGGTCCAAGATTCCATTTAACAGCTAAAACTGAGGAAACAATTAAAAACAAGCTGCACAAAAACAAACAAAAAAAAGTTTAAAAAAAACAACAACAACAAAAAAAACCCCAAAAAGCATCAATCACAGTAATGGTGACACTACTGAGGAAGTGTGTTTTCACTGGATTTCATAAAAATATGTGCAAATAAGTGCTAACCCTGAGCGTCACTCTCATATTAACCGTTCATTTTAGCTTCTTATTAGTTCTTATTTTAAATTTCCAATTATGTGATTAAGAATTTATAGGAATTTGCAATTTCGTGTAACACAGAGCTCAAGCAAGAGATGGCGCTATGGATATTAATAGTGAACATCGCTTCCTTTGATCCATATTTAAACCATGTTTCTAGAGAAAACGAGCCGGTCTGTTAGTTTAATAGAGTTAATTAAAAAAAAAATCAAATAAATCTATTTGCTAAAGACTGAGTCACATCGCATTGCATTATGTTTTATCATGCTGAAAACAGGCATCATTCAGTAGGACTGACAGCCACAGAAAATCAGAATCATTTTTTAGCCATGGTTACAAGGAATTTAGGTGTAGGAATAAATAACTGGAAGAAATGCACATTGTATGCAGTACTTGTGCATAACATCCACGAGTTGCAATAATTTTAAGGTTTAGAGGCCATGACTCCTTCACTGATAGCCACAGAGGTCATGCCTCCTTCACTAAGACTGACACACCCATATGGGCCACGCCTCCTTCATTAGTCACAGAGGCCACACATTCTTCAGTATAGGACTGGCATCTAAGAGGCCATGAGTTCTTCGCTGGTACTAACATCCACAAAGACAGCGCCTTCTACAGTAGGACTGACATCCACAGAGGCCACACTTTCTATACTTGGACTGACAACCACAGAGGACATGTCTCCTTCACTATGACTGACAGCCAAAGTGGCCACGCCTACTTCATTTGTGTTTACAGGCACAGAGGCCACACCTCTTTCACTGGGATTGACATCCGAAGCAGCCACGCCTCCTTCACTTGTATTTCCAGGCACAGAAGCCACACCTCTTTGACTGGGATTGACAGCCGATGCAGCCACGCCTCCTTCACTTTTATTTCCAGGCACAGAAGCCACACCTCTTTCACTGGGATTGACAGCCGAAGCAGCCACGCCTCCTTCAATTATTTCAAATTTTTTTTAGTTAGTTAGTTAGTTAGTTATCATTTGCTTATTTTTACTTACTGACCAAAACTTGCCAGTCCGTTATTATCGAATGCTAACTACATGTTGTATAATCCTACAAAAATTACAAACCGGCTTCAATTCCAGTCAAAAGTGATGGAGCTTTTGTTGAAAGATTAAAGAACGACAAATACACACAGATCATCAGCGGGGTTGTCCAGTGCGAGTCAGACAGCACAATCAGCACAATAGAGACAGGTCATTTCTTCATTTCCTGCATTGTGGATTTTCACGTCACAATCAGTCCATATAAAGGCAGAAATTATAACTGAGCTCTGGTTTCCGGCATCAAAGAAGACAAATCCACTCGAGTGCAAGAAGCTCATCTGAAGCACATGACAGGATGAAAGATCGTGGCTAATAATACTGTGCATACTGCAGTTAGAATATTTCACCCAAGAACATATGTGTAGCACTTTGTTGTCTCAGTATCATTACCAAGTACAGGCATTAATTACTCAATTCGATGGGTGCGACAGAAGCGAATGCAGCGATTTCCACTTTCTTCATAGCAGTCATATTAAATGCTAATTTAATTAAATTAGCCCGTTACTGAGTGCTCCCTTACAGCTCGGGAGGAATAATGGGGACAAGTGCACCACCTCAAGATGTTATCGAGATGATTTTGTCAAGACAATGTCATGCATTCATCACAAATATTCATATATGACGTATGAGAAGAACCCCTTCACATGGTCACATGTTCTACTCTAGACAGTTCTGAAAATCTCCCTGAGACGACATGAGGAAGAAACCTTGAGATTAACCCAATAGTGGGATTATATAAACAATTAAACCATACGTGTCGAAGACTACACTACCCTTAAGTGAAATATTACTTGCATACTGCCTAAGAGGAGCATTCATTAGTGCAATTTAAATGAACAATTACTCTTGTTGATGTAGCGGTTGATCTAAGCACCTGAATGCAAATGAAGACAGCTGCTATTACGTAAAGCTGTTTTGTTCATATTTTCCTCTCATTAAAATGCATAAATCACACGCGCTGATACTTTCTAAACACATACTCATTTTCAGTTGCTGAGATGAACTCAATCCATGTTCTGTCTTGCTGAGATCATCTGAAAACATTGAATTTCGTCATTTTCATCGGATGATGTCTATCACAGTCTGAGCTTGTCGTAGCATTAAAGACTGAGAAGCCGACTTCAGTGTCAGTGTCTCCTTTGAGAAATCATTCTCACAGCTATGTTTGTGCCTAAAATAACACGCTTTATTTCTGCTCAGGGTTCTGCTGTCTGCGTGGAAACCTCCCCTAAGAAACATACAAGGCAGTAGTGAAGTTTTGTACATTTATTTATCATGTACAGCGCTGTGAAAAAGTCTTTGTCTGCGTTCTGATTTATTCTCTTGTGTATATCTCGTAGTACATTTTCAGTGTCAGAAATTAAAACAAAACCTACGATAAAACAAAGGCAACCAGAGTAAAAAAAATACAGTTGTAAAATGATAATGTTGTTTATTGAAGCAAAAATGTTATCCACAAAGTATTTGCCCCCGTAGTTACTAATTCCCCAAATCTACAAAACTGCATTCGTAATGGGGTTCGGCTGGACACATCCAGGTCTGATTACTGCAAACCTTGTTCAATCAAATCAACACTTAAATAGAACTTTGTCAACAGCGTGAAGTCGGTTAAAAGGTCTTATGGAGTAACACACTACGCCAAAGTTGAAAGAATTTCCAGAAATGATGAGGAAGAAGGTGATTGAAATACATCAGTCTGGGAAGGTTTACAAAGCTGTTTCAAAGACTCTGGGACTCCAAAGAACCACAGTGAGAGCCGTTATCTCCAAATGTAAAAACACAGCACAGTAGTGAACCTTCCCAGAAGCGGCCGGCCTTCCAAAATTCCTCCAAGAGCACAGCAACGACTCATCCAGGAAGTCACAAAAGAGCCAAAAACAACATCAAAGGATCTACAGACCTCTCTTATATCAATAAAAGTCACTGTTCATGACTCCATGGAAGAGTGACTAATCCAAAAGAACATTAACTATTTAGTAGGAGATACACAAAAACTGAAGAAATAATTTTTCACAGCACTGTAGTAGATATACTGGTAAGATAAATCCTTTACCTGTAATTAATTAAACTCTAAGAGTTCCTCAACCTCAGCGACATCACCCTAGTCCATAATTAATCTCAACTAGAAAAGTGAACAGGCAGTTCCTAAAGATGAAAGAATTAACACTTTGTTTATATTAATGGACATGGCCTTTGTTTATCCCATGATCTTTGTATCTGACTGCTCACTCCTAAAACTTCTGCTTGAGTGACAGTTTTGTTGTGCCTCTTGGGATTCCATATTTGAATCTGTTTAGGACATTCTTCATGTGTTCACCTGAGTAATGTATTCATTTTCAGGTGCATCCATAGTGCATCAGAAGGAATATCCTGTGGGACGCAACAAAAAAGTTGTTTTAACACCAACTGTTGGGAGGAGGCAGCCAGATATGAAGCTTGCAGGACAAATAAAGATCACATTCGTTAATATGAGTTGATTGGACATAATAGATTGCTTGGCTGTGTCTGAAATTGTGTACTAACCTACTAAACACTTGGTGAAAATCAATACACCAGAGGGGTAGTATGTCCCCCAGAGGGGTAATATGTCCCCCAGAGGGGTAATATGTCCATGTCCCCCAGAGGGGTAATATGTCCCCCAGAGGGGTAGTATGTCTCATTATGCGAGAAATACCTGGATGGTGTACTGCTTCTGGCAAGATTTTGCAGACTGCAACAGATGGATACCATGCGAGTCAAAAATCCTCAAATTCAGAGCTTAGAAAATGCCGTAAGACATTTTAATTATTAAACCTTGGTTACACAGGACCTGTTTAACAATACCTGAATAAACTGTTAAGTTTTTGAAGGTTTTAACAAGTAAACAGTTGTCACGGAGTCTGGAACCTTTATTGCGATCTCCATCATGCCTTAGCCGGCCGAGCTAACGGCAACAAATTTACCTCAGCCTTTTAACACCGCCCACATTAAATAGCTAATTCAGTTAGTTTTCCTGATGTGCGTTGTGCCGTTAGTGCGGTTGCTTTAATCGGGTTGTCCCTGTAAGATTTTTTGCTTTATGATGGTGTCATAGGTACTTCATGACAATGCCAACATGGTGGATGTAGTATGTCCAGAGCTGCATGCATACTACACACCAGATTTGGGTATAACAAAGTTACAATGTAATGCGTTACTGTATTCTAATGACTTTTTCTGATAACACAGTAATGTAAAGCATTACATTCTAAATTTATATCATTTGATTACAGTTATTTATGTCTATAAAATTATGTTACTTGCATTACAAATGTATTTTGAAGAAAACAATATTGAGTAAAATGCATTTTTAAAAAACGAATCACGTCTTGCACGGCTGCCAGGGGCAGAACCTGGCCTGGGCCTTTTCTTTAGCCCCGAATAAATATCCACTTGGAGCAGTTTGTCACTACGTAACCGAATGTCAGTAAAGAGTCAGTAAAATGTCAGTAAAAGAAGACAGTGGCAATAAAATTTTATTTAAAGGCATAGAGGCCAAGCCTCCTTCAGTGACAGCCCCAGAGGCCACACCTCATTCATTAGGACAAACAAACCCACAAAGGCCACTCATCCTGCATTATGACTGACAGTCACAAAGGCCACACCCTCTTCAGTATAGGACTGACACCTATAGAGGCCATGAGTTCTTCACTGGTACTAACATCCACAAAGACAACACCTTCTACAGTTGGCCTGACAGTCACAGAGACCACAAAAGTCCAATTCGATACAAAAACTGTCTCACGACCAATTATTGGTAGCAAGACTATTAACATTAGAAATTAATTCCTAATAAGATAATGCTACACTCGTTCGTCATCTTAACTTTAACCTCAACTGTTCATGCAACTCATTACATTAGTGAACATACCCCTCACCCTCTTCTTATTTTTAGTATGTGGATAAATTGCGCAACACATGAGCACATGATCAGAGAAAGAGAGAAAGAGAGAAAGAGGGCTCGCAGTGTCAGCAGGTCTCTGATTCTACTCTCTATCTTTCTGACAGTAATAGGACAGGATGCCCTATGTGTTTAATTAAACTTCTGATTTTTTAAAACCCAGTGCTGTCTCCTCAGGTTTAAATTGCTACCTTAACAACATCCATAATAACATAACAACAGACCCAACCTACAGACCATGGAGTCTCTCTCTCTCTCTCTCTCTTTCTCTCCTTTATTTCAGCCCTGCCTGAATAGCAAATGTCCCAATAATTATAAGAATTTACACTACAGCACTGTTGAATTCTCTAATCTGATAGGTCTGAAGGTATTGATGAATTTTCTATAACAGCAGCTCTAATGATAGTGTGGCTACAAATTCCAGGTTTATTTTAAAAAGCTAAACTATTCCGTGTTTGAGACAAATTGAACGAATGAAAAAAAGAGTTTCATTCATTTCTATTGGCTATGTGGTCAAGGTTGACAGGGATTTTAAGAAGTAATTAGTAATGAGTTATCACGGATCTCCCCTGTCCCCTGTGACACCACAAGCTTCCGGATTTTCACTGACTGTGTTTACTTTTGACACGTGTGTTTGTTTTGGTTTCTGTCCTGTCTCCGCCCCTGTAATGTCATTGGTCGTTTCCTAATATTCTCGGACAGAGTAATCACTCAGAAATGTAAATACAATGTTGATGAAATAATTAGTAATGAGTAATTAATTACTTTTTCTTTAAAGTAACTTACCCAGCACTGCCCGTAATTACCGGGCATGTGCATGCTGCAGTCGAATTACGACACACAACTTTACTTTAAGATTAATAAATGAGACCCAGTGTTGGTATTATTATCTTTGTAAGGTACTTCTAAAGTATAAAATACCACCATGTAAAAATGTCAGATATAATTTAAACAAATTACGCATAAATCCGTTTGTATCCAGCTTGATAAATGAGGCCTGTTGAGTGTGTTTGTGTGTGTGTGTGTGTGTGTGTGTGTGTATGTGTGTGTGTGTGTGTGTGTGTGTGTGTGTGTGTG
>JAOUWY010000001.1:30713918-30732792 GCA_025728095.1 Prietella phreatophila | reverse complement strand
TTTGAAGTAGAATAGGGTAAGAGAACCCAGGGCGTCTTTTGCCACACTAAATTTATAGGCAAAAGTCTGCTACACCTTTAAAAATATATAATGCCACAGCACCTTTATCCATTATTCATACTCTGAAGTAGGAATAATTATTCTTGCTATGACCATTAGTTCTACTCTGACTTAGAACCCCCTAACATCAGTCCCTCCAGGATTTTGCGATCGCAGAAATGAATGCAAAATCAAGCAAATATTCGGAGGAGCTTCAATTTTTCAAAATGTTTTCTGCAGATTTGGGCCAAGACACGTCATTTGACATCATCACAGCCAAAAGCTTCTTCAATTACACATGAGTACAGCTAAAAGGTCTTGTTTACCTAGATACATTACTGCGAATGACAGTGAAAAACAATTTTGTGCAATTTCACCATTTCAAGTAGTTTTCCGCAAGAAAAGCACAAAAAACTCCATCAGTCTCGTCACAAATTTGGAAATAGCCGTAGAAAAATCAAGCATTTTTGGGTTAGGGTTAGAGTTAGGAGACTAACCCATAACAATCACAAAAAGCCTTGACAAAATCCTGTATGGACTGTTAAGATAAAAAGACATTAGTATCAGGTTTGGCTTTTGGAATGCATTTCAGACTATTATGTCTTAAAAGGAACCCAGGCTATGAAGACTTGTAGAGCTTAACTATATAATTTTTTACAATAAGTGTTTGTTTGTATGTTGTGATTGTATCTCAAAACGGTTTATATCAATCGAATCACAAGAATTTTAGCTTTACAAAGATAGGAGTCCCTTCAAACACACAGAAGCTGTGTAGATAGCATAGATTTGCTTATAACATGGAGATAGCATGCTGGAGGGCCGTCAGAATTTTAACAGGATAAAGTATATGACGGCAAGATGGCTGATAATCTCTAAAATGATTGATTTAAGAAAATGTTTTAGCATAAAATAGTTTCATCCGTATGCTTACCTTGAACTACAAACTCTCATGGTTGGCATAGACGTGCAGTTGCTGCACAGACATCAGCGATTTTGCTCTACTCTCGCCTCCTTAATGTCTTCTATATTAGCCTCCTCGTTTATGTTATGCTCGTGTTAGAAATTGAAAAGGCTCAAGACATGTTTATATATCGCTGTAGGGTCTCTCGAGGACCAAGTCCATTGCAACCATTTGACGTCACTACCCAGAATGAATTGCGAATTTTCTATTATTTTAAAATACTGTCATCTAGAGTGTTTTTGTATAGCGGATTTATATAGCGGATGTCAGCGTTAATCTAATAAACCATATAAATCTAGACAGACACAAGAACGAATGCCTTTAAAATTTAGCCAGACATTCGACATCAGGTTACACAGTAAGATCCATTCGAGAATATACTGTGATACATGAATAACAAAGCTAGAACTCGACATGGTATAATAATGCAGGGTAAGACTCTGCAGTTATTCAGGACATATGTGCGTTATAAAAACGCTAATCAAGTAGAAGCACAGAACAGGTGAACACAATTAGGCAAACAAATCAATAATAGAAGAGTGGTGGAGACATGGCTGGAATAGAAAGGAAAACAAATGATCACAGGACATTTGTTGTTATGGGAACCATGACACGAAGGGGACATATATCATGTGTATTGAAAAAAAAAAACACAATACAGGAAGTTGGCTGTCAATTAATATGAGCTGATTTGCATACAGCAAAACCAATCAGGTTTTGTGTGTGTGTATGTTGGTGTGTGGGTGTGTGTGTTTAAAAAAATACAATTTTAATAAAAGTACCAATTTCCACCTCTGGCTCAGATACACTTTTCCCCCTACATGAGTGTTTTCAGCTGTGTGGTGTTGGAAACAAGTGGAATGAAGTGATTGACATTGACACGGCCATCTCATCGACAACTAGAATATATAGAATTTTTTTTTTTTTCCTTGCAAAATCTGGTTTTATGAGCCACCATGCCATGCGGGTGAGTGTTTGTGACAGATAATGTAGGAGGAAAGAACAGCAGCACATACTCCATGTTTCTCTCATTTTCTCTGCTGTTACTCATGATAATACTGTATCAGGACAATTACTGTAGTTCTCCGGAAAGTGGAGATTAATCGGTGACAAACAGCTGGTTTGAGATTTTTTTCAATTCTATGCAAATGACTGTAATCACATTGTGCTAGTTTGACAAATCTAAACTGCTCCCTTGAATGATTTTTACCTGCCTGGGTATTTTTCTTGACCATTGGTAGAGCTGTTGTGCTAGATTTCACACACACACAAAAATAGCTTTAGGTCACTTGTTATCAGAAAATAATCTGAAGCAGATGCCAAAAAGGAATGTTTTTTTTTTCTTTGAAAGAAAAGAGCCCTGTTAGCGCATTTATACCAGTCGCATCTGGCCTCTGGTCTATATATTATCTATAAAACATCAGCAATGATTTACCTAAAGATTAAAGTCCTAAAGATATAATGTCTTGGGAGCCTTGATTTGAGTCCGAATGTTGACGTGTATCGTTTTCATCCAGGAAGTCAGGAGTGCTTGTGTAATTAACAGCCAGTAGTGATTGGGATAAGTCACACCCCATCCAAAACATCCAAGTAGGTTAGTGAGGTTACTCAATACTGAGAACAGTGAAGTGTTTAACAAGAACTTTAACAATTTTAACAATGACTGTGCACTGCAATATGTTGGCACCCCATCCAGGGTGTCCCCCGCCTTGTGCCCAGCGTTCCCTGGGATAGGCGTAGTATAAGCAGTACAGAAAATGGATGGATGCACAGCTGGATTTTCCAGGAAGTGACAAATTATAAATTTACAACAAGAATAAAACAAAACATTTTGTGTGTGTGTGTGTGTGTGTGTGTGTGTGTGTGTGTGTGTGTGTGTGTGTGTGTTTTATTATTTTTTTCTAGATATACTGGTGTTCCAAACACTAAGCAACTAGGAAAAAAAAAGATCTGAAACACCTATTTTGATTTTACGGGTACTTTAACATGTTAAGATGGTTTAGGGTCTGATATATGTCAGGTTGACAGTTTAGATATGATTTGTTGACTAGTTGTAGAGTCTCTAAAGCACACTGTCCAAATAAACTGCCATTTCTGCATGCATGGTCATTTGATATGCTACTGCTGGAAATGAATTATCCTTTGACATTCACAGAGCTAGGGACTTAAACGACAAAGTACTTCTTCGGTCGGCTGTGGCGCAGGTGGTAGAGCGGGTTGTCCACTAATCGTAGGGTTGGTGGTTTGATTCCTGGCCCACGTGACTCCACATCCTGAAGTGTCCTTGGGCAAGACACTGAATCTCAAGTTGCTCCCGATGAAGTTAGCACCTTGCATTGCAGCTCTGCTACCATTGGTGAATGAGACACAGTGTAAAGCGCTTTGGAATTGTTAAGTTTAAAAAACTGCTTTATAAGTGCAGACCATTTACCATTATTTACACTGTTGGAGTTGTTTTGCTTGTATTACATCAATTATGCATTAATTATACTGTAGACTGAAGACATTATAGTGTTTCTTATCAAAACATAAACAAAGCAGACTTATAAAGCACAACAACACTCATTTGTTTAAATGTTATTGCAAACACCGGGAAAGTTTTACAAGATGATTTGTTCACACTTTTATTTTTTTTGCAAGTTCTAATGATTTGTATTGAAGTGAATAACTCGCACAGCTTTGTTAGCAGTTGGTTTTGTTTCCAAAGATCAAAACGACACGGCAAAGCATCGCGTGTCTCACGCGTCTTTATTTCTGCACTACACTATTTCTGCACAAAAAAGACCCTGCTGTCATTTTGAGCAAAATCTCCACTTTTGATAAGCTGTTAGTCTTTGCACTGCGCTGCGTCTTTTGTTTTATGAGAAAGGAAGAAGAAACAAAGCTGCTCAAACGGTGGCATCAACAGAGCAAGTGCATCAACCCCCATTCATACACATTCAATAATCTGTACTCAGCCTACAATTCCTTAATTTCACAGCGGCAACATAATGCCCATGATTTATTATCATCTTTGAGTATTGTAAGCTATGGATATTGCTCATCTGTTGCGTGAAACAGGAAATCGATATTTGAATTAAGCCCCTTCACAGCATATACTCTAGGAAGCCATTTACAGTGAGGGGAAATACTTTTGTTTTTGTTATGTAATCTACTTCCAGTGCATACATACAATATCTCTCGCATATTTACACACATAGAGTCTTTTGACTTTGTACTTAATAATAAGAACCAAATTGTATGTATACATAAGCATGAACAAAGATATATTCTCAGGGACAGCATTAATAAACAACACGAATAAACAAAATGAGCCATAGTAATGACCTTAAACATCCCTGTCAGTGCAGTTGGTTCGCTAAAATGCAGGAGGATCATCCACAGAATGGTACATCACACAATAATTCACAACATGTTCTCAGACTAATGATCAGGAAGCTAAGAGAGAAGTCAGGAGTCACCTGAAAAGAGTTGCAGGAAGGCCTGAAAGCAGCAGGTACAACCGAGAACAATAAGCAATGAACTGCACCATCTCGGTTACTAGACCTCAGAAAAACCTCATGAAGTGAGTGATGTACCGGGATATACAGTATTCGAGGAGAATATAATCTCATCAGCCATGGAACTGATTCTGGGGAAAAGGTGGATGTTTTAACAAGATATCAAACATAAAATAATTCAATACTGGATTCTAAAAAAGAAGGTGAAGGTGCAATCTCCTGTTATCATTTATAGAGTCCATACTTAAATCCAACCTTGTCACCTTGGGGAATTGAAGATGTTTTGCCAAGGGGAATGCGCCATAACTGAAGCACAATAGTGCAGAACGATAATTACTTTGTACAGTAGAGGGCTGCAAGCTGTAACTTAAAATAAAACAAACCATGGTTTTTCAACCAAGTACCAATATCAGTCATTTCCCATACATGAACACTTTTTTCCATATTGATTTATCAAACTTATTTTTGTTTGTGCGTATGAGTACATCTTGTCTTGTTCATATTTCTAAGTACAAAGTCAAAAGACATTATTTGCACGTAAATATGAAGTGGATATGTTCTGACTGTGCAATGATGAGCCATAGCATTAAAACCACCTGACTAATATTGTGTAGGTCCCCCTTATGCCACCAAAACAGCTCTGACCCGTCGAGACATGGACTCAATAAGACATCTGAAGGTGTGCTGTGGTATCTGGCACCAAGACGTTAACAGCAAATCCTTTAAGTCGTGTAAGTTACGAGGTGGGGCCATCCATGGATCAAACTTTTTCGTCCAGCACATCCCACAGATGTTCAATCAGATTGAGATCTCTCGGATTTAGAGGCCGAGTCAACACATTGAACTCTTTGTCATGTTCCTGAACAATTTTTGCAGTGTGGCAGGGCGCATCATCCTGCTGAAAGACGCCTCTGCTATTAGGGAAGACCATTAACAATAGGGGTACTTGATCCGTAACAATGTTTAGGTACGTGTCAAAGTAACATCCACATGAATACCAGGACCCAAGGTTTCCTAGCAGAACATTGCCTCCACTGGCTTGCCTTCATCCCATAATGCCTCAGTGCCTCTTGTGCACCCATAACCCTGTCATGAGTTCAGTGGTTATCCTTCATTGGACCACTTTGGGTAGGTACTAATCACTGCATACCAAGAAAACACCACACAAGACCTGCTGCGTTGTAGACAATCTGACCTAGTCGTCTAGACATCACAATTTGGCCCTTGTCAAAGTCACTCAGATTCCTACGCTTGCCTATTTTTCCTGCTTCTGACACAACAATTCTGAGAAATGACTGTTTCCTTACTGCCTAATATATCCCACCTCTTGACATGTGCCACTGTAGTGAGATAATCAATGTCATTCACTTCACCTGTCAGTGGTTCTTATGGCTGATTGGTGTATAATAAACTGTGTAAAACACATTGTGTTTTACAATGTTTCTTGGCTGCATTCTTGCTTTGAAATGATCAACAATGTCTTTGTTTCGTTTCATAAAAGCATTTTCATAAAGCATTCTGTTTTGTTCCATAAAACGATCCCCAAAATATGGTTAACTAGCATCCCTGCTAATGGCATGAGAGCATTAAATACTAAAAGAACTGCATTTTCTTCTTCCAATGATCTTCCGGAAATTTGGATGATGCCACCTCCTGATGAACATGTGCCTTGTGGAATATTCCAAGTGTTTCATAGAGGTGAATGTGTTCAGGTAACAGGGTTGAGTGACTGAACCAAAATGTTCATTTTTCTAACCTATAATGGACGAATTTAAAAAGGAACAGGATATTCCAAGCATGAGATGTTATGTAGATTCACACATTAATGTGAATAATTAGAAGATATCATGAGCATATTAATGATTATATGTATTTTCAAGGTAAAGTGTAGTTACAGTGGACCTATCTTGAGTTCCAAATCATTTGATCCAATTAAATGTAATGATCATAGGTCTACAAAATGCCTACAACTGCCCTTCATGGCAATAACTATATATTCATGAAGCTTTGTTGTGTCAGGCATCAGCTGTCATAAATTCTGCTTTTGTCAGGTTTGATGTCATTGAGTGAAGTGACAGATTTTCCTTGACAAAGTTGCGATTTTATTTTTCCAGGTTGTTAAAACCCTGACACTGTGAGTATACGTCATACAGAACCTTACATTATTCAGAATCAGATACGTTGCGTTGTGTTATGAGCAAAGTATAATTTACATTTCAAAGGGAAAGTCTGTACTTTATACTCACTACATGTCAAAAGAGATCAGTCACTCTGTTACATACATATGTTTGGAATTCGCAAGGTCATAAAAGTTTGGCTTCATTTATTTATTTCTGTATTTCATATGCAAGTGGGTGTTGGGTGCAATTATGCGAAGAAATGCGAGCACAGTGTGTTTCACCAACAGGAGAGAAAAAAAAAGACGAGAAAGCGTCCCATCAATATAGGACTTTTTTTTTCCTTAAATAAAGGAAGAAATAAAGGAACCAAGATAAACCGACATAAAAAAACAAAAAAACAGCCTTTGAGACGTTGACACAAAAATCCAATCTGAATAGGTTTTTTTTTCCAAAAACAGCAAGAACATTCTAGCTGTAAAACAAACAAACAAACAAACAACAAACAACTAAAAGCATTTGACATTTTCCCACAAAAACTATAAACAAGTTAAAATTCTCTCTCTCTCTCTCTCTCTCTCTCTCTTTTTCCCTTAAAAAAGAAGCTAGCAAATAACAAAAATTGAACACAAAACTCTTTTTTTTTTCCTAAAAAATATTAACACAAATTTCATTTCCAATGCTACAACAAAGAAGTCTAATACATCATTAAACAGTATTGTCATGTCATGGTAAACTAGTGACTGCATTTCCCAGAATGCACCGCAAGCTACAAACATGGCCAACGACGACTTCAACTCCCAAACTAACACACAGACACGCTGACCTTCCCCAGAAGACTAATCCCACACACCTGTTCCCAATCAGACGCACAATCACACCACACTTTAAAAGAGACTGTTCATTCACTAGACCCTTACAAAGTAAGTGCGCAGGGGATCTCGTCTCTGTTGTGACCAAGCCAGACTCATGATGTTCTGGTTCTGTTTTGCCATCTAAATGCAATCTGTGCTTCATTTCTCCTTCAGGTCATCTAACAACAAAAAGAACCTACGGGCACTTACTGTTGTCTAAAGGTTAACCTGTACATATGTTCTTTAACTTCTCCTATCCAAGCTTTTATTAAGACTATTAAAACAAGACGACAGGGTGACAACCCCATAAATTACTCTACAGTGCAAACTCAACCGTTAAAAGAAGAAACGCTCACAGGCAACAGTTTTTAAAAGGAACCACTGCCAATAGATCCAGAGCTTAGACTTGAATCTGCCGGTTTCTAAGCAGCAGTCAGAGCTTCAGGCTGTGTACCATCCTGTCCCAATCCGGAGAGTGATGTAGGACCACACTAGTTCTTTACGACTGAGTCGCATTCTGTCGGATTTGGATAAAACGAACAAAAAGGTCAGCACATTACTTATTAGGCACACTCTAAATCTTAGTACAGAATCTTTTTCCTCCTAATTTCAGGTCTTCAATAGACAAAACAACCAGGTATCAGCCCTTCCTCTTGAGGGATTTATATTTCATATCAATACCTAGCCATAGCATGATATGCAGTCCATTTGCACCACGACTCAACTATTATTATTATTTTATTTTATTTTTTTCAAATTAGAAAGAGTTTAAATATGCTAGCTTGGTGATTTAGGGATTCACAACTTGTGAATGTGTGGTGGGAACACCATGCATAAAACTAGCACATGAAATGCTTTTCTGCTCACCAGGGTTGTAAAGAGTGGTTGTTCGAGTTACCTTCGCTTTCCTGTCAGCTTGAAACAATTCTGATCATTTTCCATTCTCAACGAGGAGTTTCCACCCACACAACTGCCACTGGATGTTTGTTTGTTTGTTCTGCACACCATTTTGTGTAAACTCTAGAGACTGTTGTGTGTGAAAATCCCAGGAGACTTAGCAGTTTCTGAAATACTTAGAGTCTGGTACTAACAACTATACCACTAAGATCACATTTTCCCCGATTCTGATGTTTGATGTGAACATTACCTGAAGCTCTTGACCTATATATGCATGATTTTATGCACTTTACCCAGAAGAAACTCCCCAAAGCATTGGAAGAACAATAGAAGACTGTATCCTCCTCCTAATGCAGAACTTTATATCCAGAGGTGCTTATCTGACTATGTCAAGTCATTTTAGAGAATCAATTCTGACTGGTTCTCAAGCTAAATCAAGATGAAAAGATTCATTACACCAATCTAAGTTTCAATTTCTCTTATGACACCAATTTTGGTCCAAAATGGGTCACTGTTTTCCCCCCTAAGCAGCTGAATATGTGCCGATTTCACTATAAGATTCAAAGAAATTTTATCTCATTTCAGCACAATCCACCCACTAATATACCCACACACATCTCTCATTACATGATGTCAAAGTCATGAGGCGGTTAATAAAATGCAGAGATTTAAAATGGGAAACAGCACTTCCATCATGACAGTGGGTCAGTTATCTAATGCTAAGCCTGCACTAAGGGTGTCATCCATCTTGAATGTTCTCATTCTCATACATTCTCAGAATTTGAACAGACCACGTTGATCTATCATTGTGCCTTAAAATGTTCCAGCTTGTCTTCCAGCAGCTGTTATCAAGACGTTATTTTAAGCCCTAGTCAGGATGGGATTACTTTCACTTCTAAAACTTATCTACAATGACGTACAGAGCCAAAACATCAGAACCAAACAAAATCAATGCAGCACTGATTCTCTCTCTCTCTCTCTCTCTCTCTGGAGTGAAAGGCGCTTAATTAGAGGTGTGAAGTTATAATCACCAACCATACAACCATAAGGAGCTACACAAACACTGTGCTGTCCAGGTGTGAGCTAAGAACGTGTCTCCTAAAAGGGAGCCAAACACTCCTGAGGGTATTTAGGCATGGACACAGATTTCCCAGAGACTCTGTGTCAGATTCATTGAAATACAGTACACCGATACCACATTAATCATTACATTAATAGCTAACCCACCAGTGGAAACTCATCCATAGGGGCAGTTTTGCAGCAGCCATTCAACAATTCACAACACCATACATTTTAAATTCTGTTAAAATGCTGATTACATCTTTTATATTATTTTTTTTAAACAATATATTTCTATTTGACTAATACAAGCAGATTCCATTGATTCCACTGATTTGATTTCCTTGCTGGATGTGGGGCAGCACTCTCATTACCCCATTTACTCCATAGAGTTATTATTGCACCTAGTGGTCAAAAATGGGAAGTGCAACCAGCACTAATAGAAGCCCACTGGGGTAAGAATCATGCTGCCTCATACTTATGCCATGAACATCTTCAGTTGAGCAAGAGTACTGGACATGACAATAAATACCAGGATTGCCAGATTTGCTGTTTTTATACCCAATTGGGCTAATTTACCAATGCTCCACAGCCACCAAAATCTTGTTTTATGGAAAATATTCAGAATGTCTGATACATTTCCACAAACAAAGGCAAAGTATAAGTGCAGCCATTGTGGCTATGGTGTACAGAATCTTTCTGTTGTAAGATACTCTACAGATTGGAAGTGGGACAGGGGTATAATATATACATCAGAAATGTCTGTGCATCACCGAATACGTGACAATGTTTCTCATGCAACGGCTTACGAAAAGAAGGAGCAAAAAAAATGTCTCTCTTTTCCAATGCCCAATTATTTCGGGCTAGATTTCGGCCTTTTGTATGGATTTTGAGATATAATTGGAACGGAAACATATATCATTTTGTTGAAACCTGTCAACACTGGCTGATTATTAGTTCTTCCTCACCAGTGACAGGAGGCACACCAGCAATATTAAACACAATTGAATAAAGAAAGGTCTAAAACCATTCTTTGATCTGAAATGAGCTGCTAGACTGTATGCTGGATGACAGTCAACTGCCTATTTATGGGCTTTACACAGAGCTTAAATTTCAGCCTATAGCATGCGTCTATAAGCATCATAACTTCTCGGCTGAATTTAGTTTAAGGCTGTGTCATTATTAATATTATCCTGCTCCATCATGCTCTCTACGTCTCTGTAGTTCCAGCAATGAGATCAAATGGAAATAGAAAGGAGATGTCTGGCTAAGTCTTTTAAAAAATCTAGAAGAGATTTCAATTCTGTTTTCCTGAAATGTATTTTTTTAAGTTAATTTTATTATACAGTTCCATAGCCAACACTTGAAAAATAACTTCTATAAGCTCAATAAGTAACTAGGGGCAAGTAAATTATCTGATAAAATTCTGCTGATGGTGTGTGGCCTTTCTTTATTTCTCTCTCTCTCTCTCTCTCTCTCTCTCTCTCTCGACTATATCCCATGCCCTTTTTTTCCATGTTATTCCATTTCTGATGAGGAATTTTAAGAGAAATATTTGTGACAATGTTGACACATGACCGAAACAAAAGTAAGAATCCCCTCTAAATCTCCTCATACATCAAAGAGAAGCCTGTAAGCAAAGAATATTCTTCTGGGATAAAATAACTTTAAAAGGAACTGAAATCACTGACTAATAAAATGGAGATGTGGAGAAAAGAATAGAAGAATGTGGCTATACAACAACAGTTTGTGTTCGTGTGCCTCGTGGTTGCCTTCTGAGCCTGGCTTCAAAGGAGATCAAATGAAAAGATTCAAGCAGCGTGTGGATTAGAAAAAGATAATTCAAAGCTCGGTGTTTTGTCCCTGGTGGAAAGTCCACGTGACGCAATCAAGGGATGAAATTGAGTAATTGCAGTTCAAAAGTTGGGGATTAGTATAGATTCAGAAAATTAATACTGCTATGCTTTATATTGTCTAAGACATTATTACTCGCTACGTTCACTCATTCATCAGTTTGGCTAGCGTTATATTTAAGTGTGATGGTCTGGGGAAAATCCTTCACGTGTTGTTATGGCTGAATGATGTAAAACAGCCAAAATGATGTGGAAATGTTTTTATTTAGTCTACATTCTAACCCTGCCTTGGATTTGTTGTGTAAGGAGTCAGTTCAACAAACACACATGTCTAAAACCATACTAGCTAAGGCTACAATACAGCCACGTTCATCCGGATTGATTTGAAAACTGCATTTTCATTTTAAAACCCGCTCCGTTTACCGTTTTCAAACATTTTCCAAAAATTGCTCGCCCACACTGACGCGTCTGAAAGTGCTTACATCCTTGTACTGTGCATGCAGTAAAACATATGAGGTTTTTGCCTGCATCATTTCTGTCAGGCGTTTATTTAAAAATGCAATCTGAAGGTTGTACGAAGTGACATTAATCTTTAACAAAGCTATCATGCTGCTGGCGGCTGTGGCTCAGGTGGTAGAGCGGGTTGTCTGCTAATCGTAGGGTTTGCAGTTCGATGCCCGGATGACTCCACATGCCAAAGTGTCCTTGGGCAAGCCACTGAACCCTAAAGTTACTCTCGATGGCAAGTTAGCGCCTTGCATGGCAGCTCTGCTACCATTGGTGGGTGAATGAGAGACAATTTAAAGCGCTATATAAGTGTGCCATTTAGCATTTACATAACATGCACAGCAACTGCAGTACAACATCGTCCATCATCTTGTTTGTTTTGAGTTGAATGGGTCACGTGACTAAAAATGTGTCAATGTCTTTGTGTATATATATATAAACACTACAATTTCAACTTTCAAATCTATCCACTTGGGAATGCGTTTTCAAAAAGCTCCGTTTTTGCTGGACAGAAACACCATTTCGGTGTAGACAGAAAACCAAAACATAGAGAAAAAGATGCGGTTTCAGATGTATCCACATTAATGTTGACGTAGGCTAAGTGTGATTTCTTCACACGTACACTTCATACATGTCATGCTTTGATCAAACTCTCAAAGAGCTGTGTGTCATAGTGAAATGAACATAGTAAACCAAATGAATTCAGTTTGTAACCAGATACCAGGTGTTAAAATGTCAGTCATGGTCCATCAGATCATCATCAAAACAGAGAAGAGCTCTTACATAGTCTATTCAAACGAGAGCAGACAAGGTTTTTAAAAAGTTCTAATACAAAATATAGGAAATGTAGTCATCAGAGGAGATGTGAGAGAATGAATCAGAGATTATTTCCAAAATGACAGTAGTGTGAACAGAGAACAGTCACATGAAGAAATGACAGTGAGGCTTGTGTTTACATTTTCCCATAAGTAAAGCAGGTTTTAAAGGTAGGAAGGACATCTTTCAGAAAAAACGGTCTTTAAATGCGATGTTCTCCCTTTCAGTTAATATTTTGTGCTTCCTCCCTTTGCCAAGATAACAGCTCTGAGTCTTCTCATATAATGCCTGATGAGGTCGGAGAATACATGGTGAGGGATCTGAGACTGTTCCTCAAACAGAATCTCTCCCGATCCTTCACATTTCAAGGTCCGTGCTGGGGGACTGGACCTTGATTTTGTGGTCAGTAAACCTTTTTTGTGTTGATTTTGATGTATGTTTTGGATCATTATCCTGCTGGAAGATACAACCATGGCCCATTTGAAGTTTTCTGGCAGAGGGAGTTTTTCATTTAATATCTGTTGATATTTGATAGAGTCCATGATGCCATGTTTCCTAACAAAATGTCCAGGACCTCTGGCAGAAAAACAGCCCCAAAACATTAAAGATCCACCTCCATATTTAACCGTGGGCATTAGGTACTTTTCCATATGGCTACCTCTGTGTGTGCCAAAACCACCTCAGGTGTTTATTACCAAAAATCTCTATTTTGGATTCATGTGACCATAGAACCCGATCCCATTTGAAGTTCCAATAGTGTCTGGCAACTTGTAGTGATGTAGGTGACTTCAGATTGTAGTTTTTTAGACTTTCTGACCCCAAGACGCAACTAACTTCTGCAATTCTCCAGCTGTTAGAAACACTTGGAGATTTTCTGGCCACTCGAACCATCCTCTTCACAGTGCATTGAGACGATATAGACACACGTCCAACTCCAGGTCGATTTATAACATTTCCAGTTGACTGGAACTTCTTAATTATTGCTCTGATGGTGGAAATGGGCATTTTCAATGCTTGTGCTATATTCTTATAACCACGCCCCATTTGCTCAGCAACATTTTGCCGCACATCACAGCTACATCCCTCGCTCTTACCCATTGTGATGAATGACTAAGGGAATTTGGCCTATGTGTTACCTCATGTTTATACTCCTGTGAAACAGAAAGTCATGTTTCCTGTTCCTAGTCGCCCAGGTGTGCTAGAAAAATGTAAAATACCAATGGGAATATACTTCAAATATATTTCTCTCATATGAATTCATAGGAGTGCCAATAATTGTTTCACACCTATATTTAACAAAGATATTTTTGGGATAAACCTGTGCTGTGTTTGTAATTGTTTGAATTCCATGACAGCAGAGTATTTTAGTGAATTATTTAAATAAAATATCAAAAGGATAAACAACAAAGACAATTTTTCACAGCCTTCTTTGTTCATATTTACCAAGGGTGCCAATATTAGTGGAGAACACTGTATTTGGTACTACAGTTGTTGTTGTTGTTGGTATTATTATTATTATTATTATTATTATTATTACTGTGTTCTTATTCACTATAGTATTATTTGTTCCCAGGATAGTTTGTCTTTAACATCTTTAGATATCACACACGATTCATATCCTTGCCAAGAACACAATTTAGTTAATATTGTGTTTACAGTTCACTTCGCCAGAGTAACAGCTTGCACCTTCATTTTATCCCAACACTCATGCTAATGCCAAAGCCTGCATCCCTGTAGGCAACAGTCTGTTTTTTTTTTTTTATCTGGCGAGTTACAAATATGTGTAACCATTTTCCTTCTGGAGATCACAGATGACATTTCAAACGCTATCATCTTGCTTTTTTAACACCTCCATATGGTGGAGGATTTATACACTGTACGGTAGCTGCTACTATGCTTTGTCAGGCCATACTGACTACTGCGGATTTAATCTTTATATAAAATCCAGATAATGTGCACTGATTGATGTATATTCTGCAAAGGCAAAATACACGTGACTTCAAGTGCCACTTCATTTCCGATCTGGTTTAAACCTATGTGTGTAAGAAATAGGGGGGGAGGAGGGGATTGGAGAGAAATGAGTTTGCTGGAGTCATGCACTGCTATCCATTCAGATTGCAAGCCCTCAAAGCACATCTGGAGGTCCCCGCAACCCCCCCCCTTTTTTTTCTTCTGCTTCTCAGAGAGATAAGAGGGTCAGTGGATAGGAATAAAAATGGCTGCCTTTTGATGCTTTCATCAAAACAAGGGTTAGAAACACAAACGGCCATTTCCCCAGAACACTTGGCTCTCTGAACTCTAAGCAACCTGTTACAATTCTGCCCTTGTCTGCCACAGTAAAAATCGTTCTTAGATGTCATTATCATTATGAAACAAATAATGTGACTTTTGATTGTGTCTGGAAATGATTATTTGGTGGTAATGAATTTGCTGAATTCAGTAAGTTCCTTGACTTTGCTGCCATCTGTAAGCACGCCGCTCTGTTTAGATTGTAACATTATGATGTCGCGGGAGCATTGTGGACATTTTGAAAGCCGCTATCTGATCACAAAATGATGTCCAGGTTTATGTCCATTTTGCTTTGGCAAGTATCACACAAACAGTGGTGCCTGAAAGTTTGTCTATATATTGGCATAAATATGACCTAAAACATCATCAGATTTTCACGAGTCCTAAAAGTAGGCAATGAGAACTCCGTTAAACAAATGAGATAAATATATTATACTTGGTCATTTATTTAGTGAGGAAAATAATAATGTGGCAAAAGTATGTGAACCTCTAGGATGAGCAGTTTAATTTGAAGGCAAAATTAGAGTCAGGTGTTTTTAATCAATGGGTTGACAATCGGGTTGGTTTCATTCAAAGAACAGGGCTCTATCAAAGTCCAATCTTCATTATTCATGTTTGTGGAGCTGAATAATGGCATGAACAAATTAGATATTTGAGGACCTCAGAAAAAGCGTTGTTGATGCTCATCAGGCGGGAAATGATTACAAAACCATCTCTAAAGAGTTTGGACTCCACCAATCCACAGTCAGTCAGATTGTGTACAAATGGAGAAAATTTAAGACAATGTTACACTCCCTAGGAGTGGTCGACCAACAAAGATCACTACAAAAGCAAGACGTGATAGTCCCTGATGTCACATAGGAGCCAGGGTAATTTCTAAGCAACTGAATGGCCTCTCTCACATTGCTGGATGTGGTGAATAGTACTATACACTTAGCTTGCTTTCCATATCTGCCAAAAGATCTAGTACAAATCCTAGCACTTAAAATGTAAATCAAACAGCCAATGTTCACACTGATTAGTGCTCTATGTAAATTATGTAAATCAGTGGTCATCAACTCTGCTCCTGGAGATCTACCTTCCTACCTAAAAACTTTAGCTCCAGCCATAACGATGCTCACCTGATTATCTAATCATTGCCTTAAGAAGATCTTGATTAACTAAAAAAATCTGTGTTGGATTTTGGTTGGAGTTGAAACCTGCAAAAGGTAGATCTCACGAAAGAGGGTTAAATTATGTTTAACTAATAATGTCTACTGTAGAAGCTTTGTATAACTGTTTTTACCACTGTGTTTGTCAAAATTGTCCCTTACACAACATGATCCTTGGTGGGAGATAGTCAAGGCAAACTAAAAGCATTCAGGTGGCATTTTGGTAAAATATGTTCATGTTTGATTAAAGTAGACTTTAAAGTATATTATTGCTAGGAAAACACTTTTTTTTATGTGTGTCATTTCTGGCTATTTTCCAGAATTCAGCCACAGCAACATGGGTTTTCCAAGGCTACTATACAATTACTGTTGGTTTCTTCTAATAATTGCTTCAATTGATGTTTTTACTGTGCTGCAATGACGATAAAACAACACAAATGAACTGGAGCAACGTAATCACTGTTTTGAGACGAATCCAAGTTAATACCATGTGCCACCATAGTGCAATGTAATATCTACAGCTAAAACAAACTTTTGGAAGATGATGAATAATTAGAGTCTGTTAGAGCAGACCTAATGAGCAGAACAGATGTCATCCATACTGTGAAACAGATCAAATGTGATTTGGCAAAGCATGAATGAGCGTGACAGAGGAGGCAGATTGAGAGGATTATGGCAATGAGAGGGCTTTCAATAAGTTACCTGGCCACATCCTCCCATGTTGCACTTCTCCTCAAGTTCTTTCAGTGAATTTTATTTTATTTACAGCTTGATTACATTTAGAGTAGAAGAGTTCTACATCTTCTTTCTTACCTTTGTAGAAGCATTCTTCGCTGTGTACAATGGTGATTCTTTGATGGGCCAGACACGAGGCTCGGTGCAGTTCACAGTGGTTCTGGTAGAGTTTCCCATTAGATCCACATACAGCTTTGTAATGCGGCTTGCAGTGCTCCAGACACTGGCACACTCCCTGACCAGTCACATGGTCCACCACGCAGTGCTTCCCAAGTCCACAGTACTTATGATCACAGGCGTTTTGGAAGGTGTTATGACCAGTCAAGCCTGTAGAGACAAAAAAAAAAAAGAGCATTTAATTGTGAGAATTTTGTCTTACAAGTCTTTTCACGGGAAAGTAGATAATACATGCTCATAAAGTTGCTACAAGTCAGCAGATGATAACACTTGCATAGCCACGAATCATCAAAATCATTTGAAGTAGGAATATTTGTAATTTTGAACAATGGTTATCATTTAGTGGTAATTGGAATAATGGGGATTAGTGATTGGTGGTCAGCGATAGTTGTTGGTGATGGTGACTTGGCCATAGGGAACAACGGTGATCAAAGTTTGGTCATTGGTAACAAGGATGAGCAGGCAATCGTTGTTGGGAATAATTATCATCAGTGATTGATTGTTGGGAACAACGGAGATCCTTCATTGGTCAGAGGGGGGCATGGAAGCTTAATAGTTAGCACGTCTGCCGTGTCCCTCCTGCGTTGGGGGTTCAAAGTCACGAATTTGGCAACACTAGTTATGAATGGAGTACAGTTGGCCCATTGAATGCACAGGCTTGGTTAGGTATGTTTAATACTGGACAACATTACACCACTACGGCTGATGCTGAACTATGCTGAAAGCACTAAAAAAATTCAACCTACAGGTCATCCTTCAAAGTTGCACTTTCCAAAGTGTCCAAACCACGTAGGCAGATAATGCTTCTGTTCGATTACCTTTTTTCCCTCTTCTTGAACCTTTAGCTTACGTGGGAGAGTGTGACTTTTAGACAGGAGAAAAGCAAAAGGTCCACTCTGGTGGAAGCATCAGAACTGAGCAGTCATAAACAGATGTGACAGGTGGGGAAATACACAGGCTCTGAAACCACTGAACCGAGAAGAATCAGACAACAGAATGCTACTGAAATGGTGGCCATCTCATCCAAAGATCACTGGCCTATCAGGCCGCTTTCCTTTAGATTCACCCAGAAGATCCAAGCTCCAAAGATTTGCTCCTAAACTCACCATGATGCCCTTATGAGACGAGGAGGTTTTGAAAGGCATGGTTTGTTAAGATTTTTAAGGTGAAGGTGAGACAGGATGGTAGGCAGATTCAGCAGATTCTGATTCAGTGAGCTGGCACAAATACCTCCTTCATCAAAGTGAATTAATTCACCCCATTTCTTTCTTAACCATCTTACAGTTGGAAAACTGAATAAAACACAGGTGTTCGAACCGCCAAAGATACATTTACAACCCGTGCTTGCTGATATGATTTCTCTCGCTCAACAAGAGCAAGATGACGTTTATAATGTTGGGGGTGGGACACTTCAAATTCTAGAGAGCGTTTGAAGTGCAGAATGAGCTCATCAAAATTCTTGATCCCTAGTGGTGCTAGACGCAGACTGTACACTTTGAATGCATTTATCTTCTAAATACGAATGTTGTCATTGTTTTGGAGCACACTAGCTTATAGATGACCTTTTGGCTAACATATCCAAAGTAAAAGCCACAAGACTTCAATTCAGATTCCACAGGGACGTTTTCACAACTTGTGGTTAAGAGCTTCTGTACTACTGAGATCGTAAAACCTCTAATAAAAATCCACTGCATTTATTGACAAAGAATGACACATTATTAAATAAATAAATAAATAAATAACGCTTATGTAGTGTCCAAGTTTCTTTGTGTGTGCGTCCTTGATTGTAATTAAAAAAACAGATGTATTTGTATATCCATTCTCTGACTTGTACTGTTTAATAATCGTGTCTCTCTTTTGTGTTGAGAGCTCTTATACATGTGACTCTCCTATATGTGTGTGCGTGTGTATGTATATGT
>JAOUWY010000001.1:30670579-30680812 GCA_025728095.1 Prietella phreatophila | reverse complement strand
ACCCATAGTGGAAATCTGTACTCCATTATTTATATGATCATGTTTATTTCTTTTAGTTTCATTCAACCAATTTGCAAAGCCGAGTCAACATTGATCTGTGAACCCAAATTAAACCCTGGCCAATAATTAATTAGCTGACAAGCCTAATTTGCCTTCCTGAAACAAGACTCTCAGGGAGAAATTGATGAAGTTCCACCTGCAGCAAACCGGCAGAACCTTGCCCTGTTTTTGTTAAATCTCTCTAAGTCTGAAACAGAGGTTTTGTTCCCTCAAGGAGACATGAACAGGCTTAGTTTCATCGGCTCAGCTGTGACAATGAGTCTGCCTCTTTGCCCCAAGTCCGCAGCCTGCCTTAGTGCCTCAACCAGAGTTTAATTGATCCATTATATAATGTGAGGTTCCCCTCGGTGTTAGAAACATGGGAAACAGGAAGAGCTCGTTAGGAAAACAAAAGGCCTGTCTCGACACCTTGATTGTCTGTGATTGAGTGCACACACAATATCAACCCCCCTGCTGTTGGAGTCAGTCAATAAATGTGCAATTACGCAACGGCACTGGGTGGCACCATGTTGATTGCGGATAGAAGGTTCGAGCTTACTGCCTACGACTCAACCCTGTACACTTTGTTACATCTAAGACTGATCCAGTATGTGGTAATATGTGTTTGGTGTCAAATCCACTGAAAAGGGCTACGCTATGAAGCCAAGCTTCCCCAGAAGCATAGAAATCAAAAGCTTGCTCGAAGTGCTGTTGACTTACTCAGTAATTAGCTTCATATTCGCTGAGGCAGTGCTCTCATATTGTTAAGAGAGGCCTAATAGAACAGGAAAGATCGATACCTTGTGTCGGAATCTAACAAGCGGTCGATAGTCCAGACGAGTGAGTGTATCCATGCTGGGCCGAGCGTCTGCAGTGAGGACACTGCTGAAGAGCAGGATGGCCATCCAGTAACTTCCGGAGCCTCTCATTGGCTCTTTTCTGTAGAAAAATAAATGCAAATAAATCAAAACAATGGCAGATTCTGGGTCTCTAATGCACTCTGAGTTCAATCGCTGTTTGGCTTGGGATGGTGCATCAGGATTGAGGTGATTAGAGCAGACAATAGGAATTGCCAATCTGCAGCGGCTTTAAACTAATGCTGTCAGTATAAAACCAACATGAAAGATTTAATCTGTCTCAAATTAATTAAGGAAACAGAGGCCTTGTAAAATAAAGAAAGATTAAAAGGAAGTGAAAAGGGTGATACATAACTCAGTCTCCAAAGAAACATCTACAATGCCTTCTAAAACCTTTACTGCATGGCGTTGCCATATGGAAACAATTCATTTAATCTGATAACATCTCCAAAATGTTTTGATAGGCATTAATATAAAACTATTTTTTTTCATATGTAACTGGACAAATGGAGGATTGAACTTTGACATAACAAAAAATGCCATCTCAGATGACCAGGTAGTGTTGTTTGGACTTCCTTTCCTGCAATCACATGGCATGGCGATGGCCATCCTCACAGGGCTCTTAAAATTGTAAACATTTAGGAAAACTACTTAAAGGAAATAGATATAACATTTTTCTTTTCATTTAATCAAGTTGATATATATTGAGTCTTTTTATTAAATGGTAAAACGTAATTGTTGCTATATGGCAACAAAATGTAATAATGGAACTGTCTTACAGTATGTGCATTTAAGAACTGAAACGGGGGGAAAAAGATACTCTGCTTTTTTTCACATTTTGAGTAAGAAAAACAGTTGTCATTTCAGAATTTTACAACTGTACCTTATTTTCTCATTTTTATGTTTCAAGAGAAATAATTACAAATTCAAGAGAAAGAATATACAATGCTTTACCCAAAACATGCTTGGATCTAAGTCAAATCTAGGCTCTAAGTCAAGTTCAAATCATATAATTTAATATTATTATTATTTACATTTTTAAATCTAAATGTAATAATTCTTGGAGCAGAGAAATACTGAAGATTAACGCTCTGTCACAAGCACATGATGTACAGCAAACTACTCAAACTTTGACTTCACTACTCTGTAGGTCACCTTCTGAACTAACACAATTCAACCATCTCCACTGTGCCTTTTACATAATATCAGTAGGAAATAAATATTGACATTGACATCATTTCTAAAAACATCAAGCATAGCACACTTTGTGTGATTTTGCACTTTTCATGACATGCATTTAGACTTCGAAGGTATATGCATGCAAAGCAAATAATATGTTATAATGTAATATAATAATGCCATCAGAAGTCAGGTGATAAGTTGAATGAAGTCCACCTGAGTGTAATTAAAGTGTCACATGAGTTTTGGTGGAAAGTCAACACTGTTCATTGCATCCCCACAGTGAAGCATGGTGCTGGCGGCATCATGTTGTGCAGACGCTGTTGATCAGCAGAGACTCGGAAACTGGTCAATGGATACAGCCAAATACGTGACAACCCTAGAAGAAATCCTGTGCCAGTCTGTTACAGACTTAAAGGTTCACAAGAATCTCTAGAATTGATGAGAAAGTTTGTTGATTGGAAATGGATGGCAGAGAGAGAGAGAGAGAGAGAGAGAGAGAGAGAGAGAGAGGAGATTTAACTCAAATAATCACTCTTTTCAACCATGGTGAGTAGAAAAGCATCTCAGAATGCACAGCTGAATGGTAACGTTGAGGTGGATGGGCTAAAAAGCAGACCAACACACAAGGTTTCACTTCTTTCAGCCAGGAACAGGATGACATTGGGAACAGCCACACCCAAACTAGACAGTTGAAGACTGGGGAAAAAATCCTTATCCTTATGTTGTTTTTCCAATCTTCAACCGTCCATGTTTAGTAAGTCAGAGATCACATTTTTTTTCTCCATCCTGATGTATGATCTGGAAATGAACGGAATCTCATGGCGTCTATCTGTATTATTTTACGTATTGCTCTGCTGATACATGATTCTACGTGTTCCTATTAAAGTGGTACCTACGAACCAGAAAGTCCTTATACACAAAGTAACTCCAGGTAACTCTAATCTTGGACTAGAAATGCTTTACATCTTGAATTGCAAATCTAAAATAAGAAGTTGGCTCCAAAAGCTTGTGCTAAGCAGAAATAAAGTGTCACCTGGCAGGTGTATCGGGATGTTTAATAGTGCCGGTTTCTAGGTCAGAAGAGTTTGCTTTGTTATAAGTCACCCCTCTGTGTTGCTTTATTATGACTCATCTCTCAGTTTAATAAGCACAAGTCTTTCATAGCTCTTTCTAGCTCTAAGCTCTTCAGCACTGTGATAAATGTTTTCGTTTCAGTGATTCATTATTCATGCGTCTTCATGTATTTTCCAAAAAAAAAAAAACCCCAATCATTTGAAAGTAAACAGCATAACTAGCCGTACGTAAATTCCATTGCATGCGATCCACTTGTCATATAAATATATGAACAGCTTGATGAATATTTGTTCATGCTTTAGATAAAAATCCAATTGATAACTGTCTTGTCATTTTGAGCTAGTTAAGTTGTGTGCGTTGCTTATTTCTGATGTTCAGAACGGCAGAATCTGAGCCCCCTGTGTCTGTCCAAGTTTAGGATTCAGTCAGCATATTTCAGACTCTGATAGCGCATGCTCTCAGAGGAAATGACTGGCAGGAAAAGGAAGGGGAGAGTAGAGCGAAGGAACAGGGATGGGGAAGAGGACACAAGTGAAAAGCTGTTACTCTGACTATAGTGGCAGTCATCATAACTTCACCTGGTGGCCATAAATCGGTCGTGGCAGGGTAAAGCGCTTTGGCATTGACTTTTAAATGAGACATATCTATCACCCAAGATGTACACGTGGAATCACATGCTGACAGGATCCAAGCAGGCATTGCAGCCCCAGGCTAGGTTTTTTGAGCAAATGCTCAGAATGGAACATCATACTGTGTAAGAAAGGTCAGAACACCAGTGTTCAGAAATCTTCCAAGACATGCAATGAGATTTATCAAGATCTAATGGAACCCATATCCTTTTTCAAACAGCATTTTTCTAGTTTACATCTCAAATTAAAAAGTCCATTTTTTCTCTCTCTCTTTCTCTCTCAATTGAAAGCAGTAGCATATACCATAAGGCTGTAGTCAAGACCAATTTTTCAAGTCCAAAACAAGTTGAGAAATAGCTGAGATGAAGTCTTAAGAAGGTCAGCGTTGAGTCCAAATGAGATCAAGGTCGAGTCAAGATCGAGTCCAAAAACCATCAAATCTTTTCTGAGAATTACCTAGAATACTACAGAATCATTCTGGACAATAGATTTAGAAAACACAAACGTTATTATTTACCAAGATCATATGTAGCAAGACCAATGCCCAAGACCAAACCATTACAGAAACCATTACGTCTTCACAAGGCTACAGCCGTAATTGGAGTATAATTATTGAGACAATATATAAGGAATAAATCTTAACACGATGCGCTGCCATCATGAAGAGTTTTGTTCTTCTTATACCATAGCAATTTTTAGAACAAATTCCATCCATCCATCCATTTTCCATACTGCTTATCCTACACAGGGTTGCGGGGAAGCCTGGAGCCTATCCGAGGGAACTCTGGGCACAAGACGGAGACACTTTGGACGGGGTGTCAGTGCATTGTAGTTCACAATCGCACATATATTCACACACTATCAGCCTACAATGCAATGAGCCTACAATACATGTCTTTGTACTCAGGGAAGAAACCGAAGTACTCAGAGGAAACCCCCTAAGCATGGATAGAACATGCAAACTCTGCACACACAGGGCAGAGGTGGGATTCGAACCCTGTAGGTGTAAGGGACGTGTTAACCAGAGTAGCAGCTAACAGTCGTTCCACCAAATTCAAATAAATATGTCATTTGAGTTTACCTTTCCTCGCTATAAATAAATCAACTGATTGTTTTTTACCACAAGCCAGGAGCAGTTCAGACCGAACACTAGTAGCATTTGCATGGCTAAAAAAACCCCGACAACAATTAACTCGAATGAGAATGGACATGATATTGCAATAAAATAATTAGAAGCTTGCAGTGACTAATTTGTTGTTGTGTCGAGTTCTTTGAGGTTAACATCAATACAAATGTAAGTTGATGGAAAAAAAAAATAAGGCTGTTGCGTCTGCTTTGTTCTATCTCTTTTTGCCACAACATTTATTCCTGACTATACGCACAAGCAAGGTTTGTTCTGGGAAATATGATGATGTGAAACATTTCACGGTAATGTTTCCACAAACCGATGAATTGGAGGACCTTAGGAAATAGTGTATTTTGTTTAAACATCTTATGTGGGTTTTTTTTTCATTTAGTACTGCCTTTCAGAAGCTGCATAAGATATTTACATGTTTTAGAGAGGACAAAATAATAACAATTTACACAGATTATCCTATTCAAAAGTATACACCCACATGGTTTTTAATGTATTGTGTTGCCTTCTTGGGGTGGATGTGGATCAGGTGGTAGAGCGGGTTGTCCACTAATTGTAGGGTTGGTGGTTCGATTCCCGGCCCACGTGACTCCGCATGCCGAAGTGTCCTTGGGCAAGACACTGAACCTCAGGTTGCTCGCAATGGAAAGGTAGTGCCTTGCATGGCAGCTCTGCTACCATTGGTGTGTGAATGGGTCAATGAGACACAGTGTAAAGAGCTTTGGATAAAAGCGCTATACAAGTGTGCCAGGTACCATTTTATACCATTGAGCATCATTGAGAATGTTTACACCTTTCGTAATAGTCGCGTATGAGGCAAGTCTCTCAGTTGTCCTCGGAGTGAAAAGACGGATCACGACATCATATAGCCGCTGTTAAAAGGAAAGGACTCAAATATAAAGAAGATGCTGGAAAAGTGAAGAACTTGCAGGACCTGGAGGATTTTTTTCTGAAGAACAGTGGGAGGTTTAACTGCACAGGACAAACAAAAGACTCGTGAAGAACTCTCACAAAACATAAACACATCATGTCGTCGTCCATCCGGGATTAAGACTCGAGCGTGTGTAAACTTTTGAACTGGTTCATTTGTGTAAATTCAGTTATTATTGTCTTGTGCACTATATTTAAAGATCTATTATGTGAAATAGCTTAATCAGGGCAGGACTAAATAAACAACTAAATGCAATTTTTATTATCTCTCTAAAAAAGGTTAGCATTGTTCACATTCTGCAAATGGTATGTAAACGTATTACCTTAACTGTATAGGACGATTGTATGAAAATGAAGAGAGACACATAATTAAAGAAATTTACTACGTTCTGCTTAGGTTTTCAATCAGAAAATGAGGTCACAGAAATTGTAGTAATAAGGATTTTATTTCCCGGGCCATTAGGATGTTTTATTTTCTTTCCACCAATGAGACTAGTATATTTATGACTGCTCTGTGAGTTTCACGTCATCCTGTTCCTCGTCCTATTAGTATCTTTTAGATGAGCATTGAGGCAGCGGTCACCCCACTCTGAGATTTCAGTTTTCTGACAGGACCAGAACTTTGTCTTCAGCTGTCTTTGGTGGCAATGGCACTTAAGAGTATGTCTGTCAGGTCAACCCAGTCAGTGAACTCCAATTCCGGACATACAACAATGCCTACAAACATGTCGGCCCTGGACTACACTCCCAAGAGGTCACACACTGCCTTGTTCACAATTGCTTGACTTTTGATTGATCACACCTGCTCACATTCAATTCAATTCAATTCAATCTTATCTGTATAGTGCTTTTTACAATGGACATTGTCTCAAAGCAGTTTTACAGAAGCATATAAACACAGAAGCATATAAAAACTCCCTATTGAGCGAGCCGGTGGAGACGGTGGCAAGGAAAAACTACGTGAGATGTTAAGAGGAAGAAACCTTTAGAGGAACCCTCAAGGGAACCCGTACTCATCTGGGTAACAACGGATAGTTCATTATGGTTTAATATCACACGCACACAAGCACTGTTTAAAAGAGTCTTTCACTCAACCGCAGTTTGCCAATTATATGCTCAGTTTGTTCCGTATTCCTGATGTCACCAAGCCTGTTTTGCTGTGTTTGCTGACCCGGAGTGATTTTTGTTAGTTTCCCTGCTTCTCGTTTTTGCCTTTGCCCAGTTTGACCTGTTAGTTGATTGCCTGACTTGCCTGTTTTCCAACCCTCAACTTGCCTATTGATTTGAATTTGCCTGCACTTCTGTCCTGGAAGAACAGCGTAACTGTGATTGCATCTGTTCCAAGAAACTCATAAGCACAAAGAGCAAAACTAGGCTGAAATACATACAAGAAACTGTTTTTAAAACGTTTACTATGAATGAGTTTGAGCATGAATGTTACAAATAAATAAATAACTCAAATATTAAACACAATTCCACTTCAAATTTATGAAACTAGCAGGTATAAGCAATAGTCTTGCTGTTTCTTAGTATTTTGACAGTGACATCCAGTGAAATGAGAAATAATGGGTTCATTTTGCCAGTTTAAACTTTCTATCATCAAACTACTTAAATGTATGTAAATATGAAGGGGCAAAAAAAAGAAAAAACCCCAGACCATTCCTTTCGTGTACACATTCCTCTCCACTGTGATCGAACAATCTTTAAGCAACTGACACACGCATTTCAAGGTTCTACTGCGGGTCCTAAAGGCACATTTGTGAGTCTTCGGCATCTGGTTAAAAGGATAAAAACAGAAACATATGTTATCTGAGTTCATTTATTATTCAGTGAAGTAGTCTGAACTTTCCGTGAACCTCTGTGCTTTTAGAGTTGAGCTTACACTAAATCGATGAGTGTTGTTAGACACCAAGGTCACCCTTTGTCCTGCAGACTCAGACAGTGTAAACACTATTAGCATTGATTTGGCCCTAAATACCTGAATATAGAATGTGCATGGTTGTGCATGTGTATGTCGGTACGCAGCACTTTTTCAACTGTGTCACCACTTTTTTTTTTGAAAGCAATGAGGAATAGGTGGTCAGAATAAACTAGTAGTAGTCTAAAATAACAGATAGGAACTGAATCGAACCGCACGATTACCAACCGTACGATACCAACGGTACGCCAACCGTACCGAACTGAATCAAACCGTACGGACATCCCGCGCTACCATCTGAGCCACAACCGTCCCAACACAATCGCAAATGATAAAGAGTAACAGAATAAGTTCGATAGGAGCAACTCAATAGTCCAGCCATTCTTCAGAGAAATAAGGCAGCCGATAAACTCTGTCCGAAGTGTAAATTCCATCAAATTCATTGATTTGTGAAACGTCACATTCTCTGTAACAAACTGTTTTCGTACATCAAATATGTGTTTTTTGGGGTTTTTTTTTTTTGTTAGTATATCCACTCTGCTTTATCGACGAAACAAGACGAAAGACGATTTAAGTCGTAGATTATACGGTTTAAATTCATTTGATATTGCTTTGATATTACGTTGCATGTGCAGATTGTGTAACATTACTACACATGTGCAATAGTAGATCCTCAGTTTAAATAACTTTCTGCTAATTTTCAGCCCAAATCTGCATACATGTCCTACAGTGATATAGAGATGGCCATAGGCTAAGCAGCACAGGTTGTGTCTTTGTTCCACAAATCTAGCATTACTGTTTGAGCTATTCTCGTTTTGCTTATCATGAGTGCAACGGAACACTTTGATATCCCATTCATGCATAAAAAGCCACTAAATGAGAGAAGTTCATTATCAGAAAGTGTTGCTGTGATATGAGGAAAATAAACACAGAAGCAGTGCTGCTACACAGTCACACAATTACACCTATCATTTAAGGTGTGTGCTAGGACGTCGTGTTTCATGCTTGACAGACATGTTGGCATAATAAATTGCAAAAGAAAGGTTTTTTTTTTGTTGTTGTTGGAGTTCGTTTATAGCCCACAGGAAATGATCACACCTCAGAAGGAGGTGCGGACATTTACAGTTTAACCCTGGTGTTTACAGTTTTGACTGCTTACTCTACAACAGATCAAATTTACCCGACAGAAAAGACAATTTACTGATGGGGAACGGACACGGGATATGAAAGACTCATATTCGCATTTGCTAGTGGTTACTTTTGTTTCATGGTGACTTTATCAGTGTGAACCTGGACCAAAACTTGAACTTTTCCTGAACCTTGGACTTGAGCCAGTAGAAAACAAGTCGGCAGGGCTGTGATGTCATTGGCTGGTAAAATGGAGGCACTGTTCGTTTTTAAGTAGCAGTCACATGGGATTTCTTATGTCTCGCTATATGTTTCTTACTTTTTCTTGGTGCACATGTGGAAAAAGTAATAATGAAGCATTTTTTTTAAATAATTGAAGTAAATAAAACTCTTCCAAAATGTTCAGTGAGCAGGTTTATTATTTTATATTTATCATCTTAAATAAACACGGCATTTATTTTCTGCTTCTACTAGTTTATCTTATTTTATGTACATTTATATGTGAAGGTCTTGACATTTATCCGGCATGTGACCAGCACAAACGTTTCATATGAAGGACAACAGACCTGCTGATCATCACCAGGAGAGGGTTACAAAAACCTGTTCATGGCATATTATATAACATGGAACACTTTAAAGACAATAGTCAACAAGTGGAGAAAATATGGCACAACAGTGACACTACTAAGAACAGGACGTACCTCTAAAACTGATGAGAAGATGGTCAGGGATGCTTCTGAGAGGCTGTGATCACATGTCCTGGTTCTCTAGCCAGATTAAAACAGGAGCTTAATTCTAATCCTAATCCTGGCCCTTGAATATCCCTGACTCCAAATGCTGTGCAGGTAAATGGACTGGAGATTTGGCCTTGGGTGGATTTTTTAATCTTTGCTTTGACAGAATCATAGTTTTTGTTCTTGAATATCCAAGAAATAACATGCTAAATGTTAAAATTATGATAAAAGATGTCAAATGCTCTAGAATGACAAAATCTACATAAGGCATAGGTGTAAGTTAACAGAAAAATGTGTCCACCCTACTTTACGGTTGGGATGATGTTTTCATGATGATATGCCGGGCCCTTTCTACACCAGATGTAGTGTTGTGTGGTTTTTCCAAATAGTTCAATCTTAGTTTCATCAGTCCACAGAACATTTCGCCCATACCGCTGTGGAGTGTCAATGTGCTCTTTTGCAAACTTCAGGCGTGTAGCAATGTTCTTTTTAGTAAGCAATGACTTCCTTCGTGGTGTCCTGCCGTAGAAACCCTGCTTGTTCAATGTTTTGTGTATTGTAGACTCATGAACAGAGATGTTAGCCAGTTCCAATGATGCCTTCAAAT
>JAOUWY010000001.1:30560862-30570928 GCA_025728095.1 Prietella phreatophila | reverse complement strand
CAGGCTGCCACCCATATTTTAGGCTGAAACAGTGTATTTCAGATTGGTGGATACATACAGCCAGCCTCAATTTATCACTGGCTAGATTAATCATTTAAAAACACACATATTGCCTGGATTCTTATGTTGCCCCAGGAATTCACTCCTGTGCCTTCAGAGCAGGAAAAAAAAAAACTGCTGTCAAGATTACGTAAGTAAAATGTCAGAAATGTTGCAGTGCAACCACAACTTGGTTAGGACCATAATGAAGGAATCCCTATGCCCCTATTAGTGGCCTTCATCCTTTTCTCCAAAAGTGTCTCTTGAATTTGGTACTGTAGAAGTTCCTCTAGACTAGAGCAAAGTCATGATAAAAACGCTCACTGGTCCTTGTATCCTTCAAATGTTTTCCAATACAAAACCTCTCAATTTAACAGACAATGTCAATAGACCACTTATCATTATCAAGACCATCATCATCATCATCATAAATTCATCCATCCATCAATTCCGCAATGTTAAAAACAACATAATAAGCAGTATGTGAGAGAGCCAGTGTGAAACACTTCCTCTTTAATGTCTGCCGTCTCAATGGAGCTTCGTCTGAATAGTGAAAAAAATCAGCCGCAGAACATTTTAAGGATTATTGTTTCAATAATTAACCAAATAAGTGTTTAGAAGAAAACAGAGAACTTTAACAAAGGATCGCTTGAGCATAGGCACTTATTAAAACACGCAATTAAAGTGTTTTCCTCCATTTCCTACTTCTGATGTGTAGGGGAAACATTGTTGCTAAACTTGATTAATTGTTATTTATGCCACGATGCTGTTGAAATCCAGATTCTGATTCTCAGAAGGTGTTGATTAATTTTCAATAACAGAAGCTCTGGCAGTATTTCAGATTCCAAGAAAAATCACAGAGTTATATTAAAACGCCCGGTCTAATAGGTTAGCGTTTCTATAGTAACAGCACAGGAACTTGTATAGTTGAAGAGCCACGTAATCCGCGACGAATATCAAATGGATTTTTATTTGAAAGTGTTATTTAAGAAAGAGACATGTCTAATCTTTTGCTGTGGTGAGGTTTTCTGTAAAAAGATGTTTATTTCGCATGTATGGAAGGAGTCTCCTGTGTCAGTGTCAGTGCTTAGGAACCATCAGTACTCTTTCAAGTTTCTTAGTAACATGACATACTGCATTGTACTTCATTGTTTTTTTGTTTTTTTAACTTTTAAGAGAAATAAAAGTGAAACCGGAGAACTGTTTATAGCTGCTATAACAAATGATAACAGGAAGTAACTCACGTTCTAATAATCTAATAATATTAATTTTAAAGCATGATGTGTATTTTTGGAATTAATAAACAAATGTGGCAAACTGCTGACACTTCAGGACATACTATTTTTGGAAAATGATCAACTTAGGTTTGATAACAGTAACTCCACTTCAGCTAGATTGTTGCTTATTTTCCCATCACAGCACACCATGACGTGTTTTATTCCTTATATAATACCATGTAAGTCTTACAAATGAGGAAATACAAGCTAAATGAATTATATTGTAATTGTATTTTATATTAAATTACTTACCCCGTCCAGGGTGTACCCACCCGGCCTTGTGCCCCATGCTCCCTGGGATAGCTTCCAGGTTCGCCGTGACCCTATAGGATAAGCAGTATAGAACCTGGATGGATGGATGGACCACGTTACTTCAATGAATTATTGGATTGAACAAGGTATTTTTTAAACACTTTCACAGTTAAACAATTGCTCACAAATGACATTTTTTGCTGTGTCTGAGGAAAAAAAATGGGATGGTAGCAGTCTCCATTACTTTGCTCAAATGACACCATCATTAGCCTTTATCTGCTGGACTAGCTGTGCTCAAACTGAATTCAGCAGTAACAGAGCAAAAAGGAAAGAAGAAAGCACACCACTATCCTTCCTGATTTTAAATGGTCCTTCTCCTCTCTCTTATGTCCATCGTCCCTCTCTGTTTGTTCCCCACTTTCAGTTTTTCAGATGGTACAATAGAGCAGAAAAGTGGAGTAATTTAGATCCATAAACTGTGAGAGTCTCTGAGATACACGGATATAAAAAAATAAATAAAAATACAGCACAAAATAAGATTAATGTCCCTATTCTATTGTTATTATATCTTAGATTAGTCTGGGTTTTTACTGCAATGCTGAAATTGACATCGATTTTTTGGAGCAACCTCCATATCCACTCAAGGCGTGATTCATTCCGAAGAGTAAACCCACATACCGAATGTTTTGAAGTTGCCTGAAGTTTGAATTAAGCTCCAGACGGTTTGTGTGAGCTCAGGTTATAAGTGAAGTGGGACCACACTATTGATGGCTTCATCAATCTGAGTAAAAGTGCTGCTGAAGCAGATACACAGAGAAACAAAGGTAAGCATTCTGAATGATAACTCCCATCCATGATTCATCAGCAGCACACCTCTACAGACATACATTATTTATTTATTTATTTATTTTCCTGCAGTTAATGCTGTAAAAAACTAATTGAGTCATGAAAACCAGTTTTCCTGGAATGGACTCTGAATTCACCATGATCCTGACCAGTAAGTGGTTACTGAAGATGAATGAACGACTAACCGAGATTATTATGACTCACAGCTCCAGGTTCTCTGGTTCAATCCTGATTTGGGGTTATTATCAGTATGACATTTCACATGTTCTCCCTATGGGCATGTTGGTTTCCTGTAGGATCTCTGGCTTCCTCCCACTGTTCAAAAACACTTCCTGAAGATGAACGAAAGAGTATACTAGCCCATGTTGTGTAACAGTATACCAGTTAGACCTTTGTAGTTTGTTAGTAACTCTATGTTCCTCCTCAGAACAAGTAAGAACAGTACACCCTGTCTTTCCCTCCTACTTTCACAGCACCACTCCAAATACTCATCAGCTCCCATCCACACCACCATCTCTTCCTTCCACTGGGCTTACATGTTTATTTGATCATGGGGATATCTTCTCTCCTCTTGAGCTCCAAGTCACTTGTCATCATGTCAGCGCACACAAGAAGCATCAGCTCACACACCTCCAATATAATAAGAACCAACAGTCATCTGTAAACAAACCCTTGACAGTCTTCGACTCCATACCTGCATACACCAGAGAGCCAGAGAGTGAGAGAATAAAAAAGTATGCCTGGAGAGCATTCTCATGGTCTCTCGCTCATACTCATACACTGCTCCTTACTTTCTGTTCATTGTGGCTCTCGTGATTACGCGTTCTTAAACATATCACTTCTGGAGTTTGCCTTGTCTAAAATCCACATATATTTTAAGTCCTGGCAGATTCACATTCAAAACTTTGAGACTACATTCAAAGCTGAAACATAGACTGTCTCATTTTCTGACACTTAGTCTCAAGGTTTCTATGAGAAACACATCAACATGGCTACAAATAATATAGCATTCAAACTGACATTATAGTATGCTGGAATGGATTGTTGAAGGGAGTCATAAAGCGAGCTAGACTGCTAAAGTCTGTGCTACTGTGACGGCTACGTCAAATTTCTTATAGTACTATTCCAGAAAGACAAGCGCTTGACGGTTTTTGTTATGAATAATTAATTTTCGCTTATATGGACTGAGTTCAGTTAAGGAGCTAATGTCGACATTAAAAATGTGATAAAATAGCTTAAGTAAACTTTAAGATTTCATGAACACAGTTTGGCATCTTGTGGCATGATAGCTTGAAGTCCTGTGCACAACTACTGCTTACTCCTTCCACAGGGTCACGGGGAAACTTGGAGAGTATCCCAGGGAGCATCGGGCACAAGGCGGGGTACACCCTGGACAGGGTGCCAGTCCATCACAGGGCACAATGTGATAAATCACCAACTCTAAATATGACCAAAGGATGAAACCAAGACATGGCATTGACAGTCAGTATGTTTACATGGACACCAATAATCCAAAATCAACCCGATTAAAACATTACTCTGATTAGGAAACTAGCATGTAAACAGCGATTATTGATGACTTTAATCCAGCTAAAGTCATACTTGAAGTAAACACAAATCAAACTAAGATGTGTGGAATATTCCTATTTTAGTCATATTATAGGCATGTACACACCTCAGTCACACTATTAACGTCGTGTGGGAGATTTCACCTCACTTTGTGGCAGGACACCATCACGCACAGCAGTGCTCAACCGTCAAACAAGAGAGCATGTCTACGTCCGAAACCGCGTACTTACCTGCTATAAAGTAGGAAGGTAAGTAAGCGGTTTGGGACACAGCCCACGGCTTCAAGCAGTCGTCTATTGGCACGTACAGCATGAGAAATAATTTACTTCACTTAAAGCTTTTGTAAAATGAAAACTGAAACACACAAAACGGTATACGGTACCACAACGAAGACGAAATGTTTGTTGATACGTGAAATTCTGGAGGGAACATCGAAAGGCGTGGCATGGGGATGTAATGACTTGTGCTGTTAATCGATCTACTGTATGTTCCATAACATGTAAAACATGAACCTGAAAGGAGTATTCTAAAAGCGACTCATGTAAACACCTTAATCAGAATATTGTGTGTCTTAATCAGAATAAGGTCAATAATTAGATTACTGCTGTCCATAGTGCTCGAAATTGTGAAATTTAATATAAACACCCTAGGGAGATCTGTTCTATTCGAATAACGCTAATGATCCCATTAGCTGCCGTCTCCCGTGTTAAGAAGAACCTTCATCCCAGTCTGCAAGCAGGTAATGAGTTCTTTACCGAGGATACAAGACAGCTCAGATAAAGGGTCTCAAGAAGGAAATGTGAATGTCGGGGGAGGAGAGAGCAAATGAGATTACCCATGAAACAGGGTGTAGTAGGTTTGCAGATCCCAGTGGAGAAGACATCTTGGTTTGTAAGGAACTAAAAGATAAAAGGAAGCCTTGGTGCACTAGATTTCCAAATGCAAATGTATTCTGAGACTACACACTTAGAAAAATTGGTTAAATCTTCAATGCTTTTAAGGGTTTGTTTTTTCTTTGTTTTGTTTTTTTGGGTTTTTTTTTTTTTGCCTTATCAGAGAGGGTTCCTAATAGGAAGATAAGTACCCTTTACAATCCAAAGACCCCATAAAAGATCTTTTGTATGTAGTAAAAATTGCATTCCTAAGTGTTTTCTAATGATAAAACAGAAATTGTACCTCTAGTCTCGAAAAATTCCAAAATGATAACAAAAAATTAAAGGCATTTCCTACCAAGCAATTCCAAAACCAGACACATTAAAAATAATAATAATAATAATAGGTTTTGTCAATAACCTTTAGAACTGGTAGCTGAACCAAAAGCTGCTGAGACAACATGAAAGAGTTTCAATACTGTTATGCTCTAGATGCTTGAATCAGATCTGCACTTTACATAAAAGCTTCTGCAAAATGAAGAAATATAAATATAAATATAAATGCATACATAAATATCTGCAGTCTCGTATTTCTGCTTGGTCCCCAGTGAGACTTACTTGGAGGCCAAATGTTAGAAGGGGTGAAGGGGTTAGCACACAAATGATCCATTTCTGCGGCACCAGGTGCTGTTCGATGGTCTTTCTTTCTCTCTTTTTATTGGAAAAAAGGATGTTAACATTTACATGCAACAAATCCCTAGTGCTCGTGCTATAGTGAGGGGGATAGAACATCCGTAGAGAAACTGGCAATTGACAGTAGAGAAAAGACAGAACAAGAAAAAGAAAGAAAGAAAGAAGGGGAAAAGGGAAATAAAGAAAGAAAATCATTATGATTGTTGGTGTGAGGGTGTTAAGGTGTAGTTTGTACGTATTTTATAAATGGAAACGTGCTGCACTTGATGGTTTAGGGTGTATGTGTCTATGTGTATGTACACACGGGCAAGATCATGTATATATGGGCAACCATAGGGTAACTGTATGAAATCGATTAAAAAAAAGAGAGGGAAGAAGAGAAAAAAATACTCGCCCCACACCGCACAGCCCCAGTGAGACAGGCCCCATGAGGAGAAGGTTACTAAAACAAGCTGCCAGGCCCAGGGCATGGACATACCCCACTCCCACCGGTTGCCCCCATCCCAGGCAGGCCACCATCTGCACCTCATGGTTGTTTTTTTGTTTTGTTTTGTTTTTTTTTTCCTTTCAAGTTCATATGTCAGGACTCAACTAGTGTAATGCATTAAAATAAGCAAATAGTGCAATATCGAATTGGCCCAACCAAGGCAGAAGAATGGGTGGGGGGGGCTTCAGAGATACAAGGCCAGGCCAAAAGATTTGCTTAATGTGTCTTAAGGCATCAGTCAACGTAATTTTGTTTTAAAGAGAAAAAATATAATTTTTAAACTACTCTTAGAATAAAACATGCAATAGGCTAATCATTATAATGAAGAATCATTGTAACAATGATAGGCATAGCGGTAATGTTTTTGTCACCTCTAAAGTAAATTACTGTAATGCCTTATTGTCTGGATGTTCCAGTAGGAATATGAATAAGCTCCACTTAGTCCAGAATACAGCTGCTAGAGTCCTTACTAGAACCAGAAAATACTACCACATCACCCCAATCTTATTAACACTGCATTGGCTCCCTGTGAAATCTCGCATTGATTATAAAATGCTACTACTAAACTATAAAGCACTAAACTGTCTCGCGCCACAGTATCTAATGAACTGTTGGTTTTCTATGATCCACCATGCTTACTTAGTTCAAAAGGTGCAGGCTATTTGTTGGTACCTGGAATAGCGAAGGCTACAGCAGGGGGCAGAGTTTTCTCTTACAAAGCCCCACAGTTATGGAACAGTCTTCCAATTAGAGTTCGAGACACAGGCACAGTCTCAGTCTAGGCTGAAAACATATTTTTTAACTCAAGCTTATCATGAATAAACTTTCTTTTATGCAAAGCACAGTCTTACCTAACAATCTCTCCCTCTCTTTACCTCCCTCTCTTTTATGTCCCTCTCTCCTTTTGTCAAGCTACACATGATTTTATGGAGTTACTAGTGATCCTGATCCATTCTGCTCTCCGGACCTGGATAGGATGGATCTCCTGGATGGAGCTTTTATTTACTCCAATTATACATGGACGTTCTCGCTGTGGTTGCTGGGACTACGGTTGCTGTGATAGCCTTAGGACTGCAATTACCACATGTAGTTTTACACTCAGGTCTCCTTTAGTGAACAGTGGACTAGTTCAACAAAGATTTCATATAAAAACCATAATGAACTTTCTTTTACTTTCCCACTATCAGTTGTTACCCAGATGAGGACGGGTTCCCTACTGAGTCTGGCTCCTCTTAAGGTTTCTTCCTCATATCTTCTTAGGGAGATTTTCCTCACCACCGTCGCCACCGGCTCACTCAATAGGGATAAAGTCACACATTTAAAATCTGTATCCTGTGTTTATATGTTTCTGTAAAGCTGAATTGAGACCATGGCCTTTGTAAAAAGCACTTTACAAATAAAATGAATGGAATTTAATTGAATTAATAGAGACACTGATAAAAAATAATCATTAGAGAAGTGAGCAGACAAATATCAAATATATACATACACATATATACACGTACATACATACATACAAACATACAAACATATTAGATGCGTATGTAGCATCAATCTGTATTTATTTTAAGTTTGAACTGCAGCATGCAATTTTTATGGACAGCTGTGATTTTTTCCATGGATCTGCAATCTATTGTTAGATTACTCCACTGATTTAAATTGAGTAAACACTTTGACTTCCAGCAAACTGTCCTTGTATTTGGCTGGTGTGTTCGATGCTCTTATACTTGGCCTAAGAACAGTGTGAAAGCATGTGGGATGTAGTTGGTGTATAGCATGTGGACTGACGTGTACACTTGTACCCTGAGAAGCCAGTCAGGGAATTCAGCGAGAGAGAGGTGGAGGGTTGTGAGAAGCTATAGCAAGCAACAGCACTGAGCTGTAGCATTCTCAGGTCATAAATTCATAGACAGACAGACAGAGAGAGAGAGAGAGAGAGAGAGAGAGAGAGAGAGAGAGAGCGAGAGAGGGAGGGTTGTGAGAAGCTGTACCATTTTCGGGTCATAAATAAAATATGGTTAGATTTAAAATAGTTCCTGTTCACATGTGGTCAGGCATTTATAATGGACAGAAATGGAGAGTGATGTATGTCGCAGTAGAGTTTGTATTTCGAAAAGCAAGTGTGCCTGTAATAGTAATAAATTGACACTGAAAGAAAAAATGGACATACTAGAGCAGTCAAATTTCAAGGACAGAAATTAGTGATGCTAAACAGATCATTCAATGATCCCTTTATAAGCAATCCATCAAAAGCAGTAGAATAAGGAACACATAATGAGGACATTTTGTAAGACAAATTTTATCGTTGTCCATAACTCTTACTATGCAGTTCACATAGTCTGACTTTTTTTTTTCCCCTAAGTTGACATTTCCAGCTGGAGAATAAGTTGTCATGTGGAGTCCCAGACAGAAAGAGAGCTGGCTATCAAGGGATCTTGTGTCTTGAATCTGTCCCTGTGGAATTTATTGAATTAATTAAAATCTCAGAGACTTGTGCTGCTTCTGAGAGGAGAAAAAAAAAACAAGCTTCCCTTTTCTCAGTTTTATTCTTCTGGGCCGGATGGCTGATTCATGCTTCATTTGAAATTAAAATACACATGCAGATCACTCAAGACTCTCACAGTTGGCATGAGGATCTTTCTGGCAGATTGTATGCCAGTTCTGTGGTAGCCCATGATGAAAGCCTGGATGTCTGGGGATACATCAGTTTCAGAACAATGAACTCAAGTCATTGGGAATTTTGAGGAAAAATCAATTTGGATCGCATCAGTGGCACTTGGATCACTTTCCTTGCTGACCTCAGCTTGAACCGTGACCAAGGTATGAGTGAGAGATCTGTCACTAATGTGTTTGTTACCCTCTTGCTTTGTAATAAAAGAAAGAGATTGGAACGGGGCGTCTGGTATGCCGAGGTACTTAAGGGCCATTATGCTCCTCTAACACACATGATGGAAATCCAGCAAGGTCTTACAATGGAAGAATTGGTATGATGGAAGAATGTGCACTAATCAACTGGTGGTGCAGTCATGTAGGTCACTGATTGGTTAGATGAGTATGAAAATAATCTCATCAAATGTCCCAATGGGAAACCTATTGGATATTTGCTGCCAATGGAGTGAATATCTTTTGAAAGATGGTGTTTCTTCACTTTAGTACAGATCTAGAGACTTGCCAAGGTGCATTCAAGCTGTTGACACCAGTGCACACACCAATCCACATACCAAAGAGATACCAGGGAATTCACATCTATCAGTATATTAGTCACTAGATTAATTAGTATAAGTTGTATTTTCTAACTTCCAGTCACATGCAATCAGTTTAAGACGTTTTTCATAACTTACTTTGAGGTTTGAGAGGGATGGGCTAATCAGAAGAAGGCACAATCAAGTGTTGCTAAAAATACGTGTTGATTTGACACTCTGGATCTAGTGCTTTAGGCTATACAAGAGCTCTCGACAAGATTGTGCCATACTGTATTAGTCAAGAGGGTTCTTTTGATTTGAATGCTGAAACTGTCCACTGATTTCATATACTCACAGATTTGCATATAGGTTCGTGAATATCAGTAAAAATAGATTTCAGATGTAGAGATTGTCTACTATGTGCAAAGTGAATGTAAGCATGATTAACAAAATAGTAGACAATACCGTGTGCACAATTGAGGACTATAAAACCTTGCAAAAAGACAGTGTAAGACTTCATCATCAGCCACTTTGATGTAACCTAACACTTCTGTAGAATTATGGGTTTTGATTAGACAGGACGGAATGTGTTCTGGCACCCTCGGTAACTTGGAGAGGGTTCAAATTTGTATCTCCTGCTTGTACCGTAGGCGTAATGGATGGATATTCGACTAATCAAATTTGTACTCATGCACACGGTGGCTTAGTTGTTAGCACATTCTCCTCACACCTCCAGGGTCCGGGGTTCGATTCCCGCCGGGGCTGTGTGTGTGGCGTTTGCATGTTCTCCCCGTGCTGCGGGGGTTTCCTCCAGGTACTCCGGTTTCCTCCCCCAGTCCAAAGACATGC
>JAOUWY010000001.1:30437525-30449435 GCA_025728095.1 Prietella phreatophila | reverse complement strand
GCCCTTGAGCAAGGCCCTTAACCCTCTCTGCTCCAGGGGGCGCTGTATCATGGGGGGTCAGTGGTGGCTCTGGGTAACTGATCAGAAGGTCGGGGGTCCAAGCCCCAGCAGTGCCAGGCTAGCCACTGTTGATGCTCTCTGATGGTTCTGCTGCCATTGATGCCATCTCCAGCCTGGATTAAATTCAGCCTCGACTAAAATAATATAGAAAAGACAGACGCGTCAGCAGGCTATTGATCGAGAACATGGTTCAGAATCAGAGGGATCAAAATCTCTTTCTGCATCTTGGGATTGATGGAAGAACAAAAGACTCTCTCAAGCCTTGGACATGCGCATCCAGTGGATCGATGAAGGAGTCCGTTCACAAGCACACACAATAATATCTTGCTATAAGTGTGTAACAGGAAATGACTGCTATTACTGCTCATATTCTTGCCAAAGCTGGTCTACCAATGACTATGGAAAATATTTTGTAAATATGTTTTGCATATTTCTGAAATGTTCCGCTGTATATGAAAACTGCAGGGCTAAAACTGACCTGGCTGTGATTTTAGATACAGTGAATTACACGAAGCTGTATTCGATTGAAACTCAACTCGGATCTCCAGCTAGGGAGGAAAGAAACAACAACCACCCACCTGCATTAAATCAGAATTCCTACCCTAAAAGTCTGGAAGGTCTCCGCGACATTAAGTTAAAGCATGTGATGTCAAATCAACAGGGTTACTCTACAGTAAACACAGTAGCACTTTTATACTGTAAAGTATACAGCACTATTCGCATTAGATCCATCGCCATGTAGACATATTCTCCGTTAAATCTGACACGGATTATAAATGTTGCCGCTTTGAGGAGGTAATTAGGAAATCACTCAGTTAATTGGCTGGATCGTTGCTAACAAAAGATGAACACGGAGGCGTCCAGTTTCAAAAATGAGAGTTTTGAAATAGTTCCCATTTCCGAATTAAGTTGAATGAAGCGCAAGTATATGCCCACCCCCTCCCCCACCACACACTTGAACCCATTGGTTGCTACTCTGAATAACATCCTCCTTACCTAGTCACCGACCTTTGGTAGATGGCCTCCTCTAGGCAATAATAGATTTAATGGTCATGTGACACATGCGATCATGTGATGCATTAATTACACACAGGTGGACGCCGTTCGACGATAACTGATGTAAGGGGTTTCATAGCAAGAGGGCAAAAACTTACGCATTCACAAGTTTGTAAATAATCGTGCTACATTGCTTTCCCACTTTGAACCCACGTCAAATGTGTCGTTTATTTTGTGTACATTTGTGATCCCAGTCAAGACCACAGGAAACGGGTGACACTCGTGCAGTAGAACTCACCTTCACACATCCATCAGTGAAGAAGGGAAGATACCGTTCTAGAAGCAGAGCAAGTAGGCATCAGTGTCTTTTTATTCGTTCTGACAGATGTGTCAGTTTAGAAAAAAAAAAACGATACACATTTCAAGTTAATTCCATGTCTCATCTTGTGCAAACATTATACGGTGTCATTTATTTAAAGTAACAATTTTCCAAAGAGAATGCGTTGACTGGCGGGGGAAGAAGAAGAAAGAAAAAAAAGAACACAAAGGTGCATTGGAAACCTACAAGTCGATTTCTTTTTCTCGCATTTATTGATTACCAGCTTCGTATAAACTGGATGTTGAGGCATAAACATAGTACATTTCTACAGTTCAACAAAAATATAACCAATATTTACAATTATTGTATTAAAAATACAAAAAGAAGAAGAAAAAAAAAAGAAGAGACAGAAAATAACAACCGATACATACTCCACCAATTGTCTTTGTAAAAGACGTACAGGTAAAAGTAGTCAAGAATGAGAGAATCTTCACCAGCTAAATGTACACTTCTCACTTGACATCACACATCGAACAAAGTAGCAGTGCTACTACTACGATTTATCTTATGCTTGTACAGTTTGTGCAACTTATGTTCTCGAAAGAGGACTCCACTCGGCTCGGCGGAAAAAAGCATGACTAGTTTCGAAAATTCAAACGGAGGTGAATTATTTATATAACCACTGTTTTACAAATGTGATCATTCTTGTTTTTTTTTTTGTATTATTTATTCATTTTTTTAAACGACGGCAACCATTACAAAAAAACGAAACAAAGGAAAACGTACAGCAAGAAGAGAAAGAAATGTTGACGTGATAATATTACAGGGTACAGTGGAAAACACCGCGATCTCCCAACCACCCCCCTCCCCCATCCCTCAAAGAATATCAGTCCTAAACTACTGATCAATGTGATCAGCTTAACTCAGTGATTTAAAATAAACGATAAAAGTGACTTCTCACCGCTCGAGCTCGACTCGGCTTGGCGGCCTTCGGCTTGGTTAGCTCGATCCTTCACCACCGGAGTCTCAGAAGCATGTTTCTAAAAAGTTCTTGTGAGCTCTGATCCAGATCCCTTCTTTAGGAGCAGGTTTTCATCTTCATAAAGCCTACGTAGCACCTCAAAAACCGCAATATGTTCGCGTCAGAATGGAAGTAGCACCCAGTCAAGTGTGGACTTCACTGGGGGAACAGGCATTTGTCTTGATGGTTGTCTCTACATAGCACAGTAATAGGTAGTTGTGAGAAGTTGTGAGACGTCCCCCATGGTATACTCTCAATATATAGGTCCGGTTGACGATCGATTTATTTTGAGCAGTGAAACATGTTTGTTTAGAGACTTACGAGGGATCTGCCTTTTAAAAATGGCCCAGTCAATTCCGGAATGGTTTCTGCCTAAAGTCCACGCATGGCATTTCAACCGTGTGAAAAAAATGACAATTGAATACCTAATAAACCTCAGGAACATATGAAACATGATGATTTGCGGATCAATGAGAATGCAGTGAAGTGCCATTAGAGACTGGTGTTAGCTTTGTTCCCAACAAAATTCAAACGAACCATTGGATAAAACTATGGTCAGGCTTTCCTTCATGTGGGTTCCAGGGGGAAAAACATGCCCCTGGTTTACAATAACCAGGTGGAACCTGCATCCTCAATAAATGGGAATGAGCTGGATGGCGTTAAGCACCAGTGGCGAAACAAAGATCTTGCCTTCCCTCCAAATGGGTGGGATAGTGAAAAGAAAAAAGGCCAGGATTATATTACTGTGCATTATAACGACCTTATGGCCTCACAAACCAACAATTTTTTTGGAATTCTTGGAACGGGAATCAGCTGGATAGATCAAGCACCACTGTTGAAACAAAGGTCTTGACTTCCTTCCAAGTGGGTGGGTGGGATGGTGCAGGGAGAACATCTATTTCCAGGACTACTGTAGCCTAATAACAAGCTTGTAACCTCACAACCACCCAAATATTTCTTGTAACGGGAGTGAGCTGACTAGGCCAAGCACAAGTGGAGCTTGGTGTCAACAAACGGTCTGGCTTTCCCTCGAAAGGTGATGGAATGGGGCAAGAATTAAAACTCTAAACTGCGCCTAGCTCCAGATGCCACTGGAGCAGTCTTCTAACGTCACATTCTCGAAAAATTCCAAAGAATTTCAGAAAGTTGGCTGGAGGCACATGGTGCCGGTGAAGACTTGATTCCTCCATTTACACAGGACTTGAAACAAAAGTCTCGTTATGTCCTCGAGACTGTGGAATAGGTCAGGAACAAAAACTCGCAATTGAAAAGAAAAACTTTGCCTCTAGATTACTGCAAGCGGTTACTCGAGCAACCCTGTACCCTAACAAAACTGTACAGAACGATAGAAAGGGGAGGGAGCTGGCAGGTATTCAAGTAAGTCAGGGGAACTCAGTCAGGTCTACTCACTTCATTTACACAGGACTGAAACAAAGCTCTTGCCTTGTGCATGCAATGGGCCAAGAACAAAAACTCTAAGCTAAGACTTGCCCCTGAATTACTGCAGCCAGCTACTAGGGTCACTTCAGCTCCTACATTTGAAAAATTTCCTTTGCTCTTTACATAAGGCATGTATCTTGCCTTCTCACTAAAAAGGAAATGGGGCAGGAACAAAAATAATTAAACACAATATATAGTATGTCTTTGGGGTTCCTGCACAAAGTTACTGAAGGTAAATTCCAGGTAAATTCATAGACTCAAGATTGGCAAAGAATACTAGAGTGTTCCTGGAGACAAGAACCAATGGATCTTGGGATCAACTCCGAGCCATTATTTTTCAAAAAACGTGTCTAATTGGCCATGAATGAAAACTCAAGATGAAAACTAAGATTATTAAAATCTTGCCTTTGGAATCCTGGTCTTAGCTAGCGTAATCACCTCACATCCTTCAAAAACAACTGTAAAGAACTCTGGGGGTTTGGTTGGAGTCAAGCACCAGAGGAATTTGGTGTCGACTCTACAATTCTCTACAAGTGACAGCAGTGGTTGGGATGGGGAATGAAGGAATAAAAACCCTATAAACTGAGATGTTAACAATCCCAATGTCCTGTAGACTACCTTCTATTGATTACTTTCGAAGCTCCAAGCAGCTCTCCGGTTTCCTAGTTTTGGTTATACTCAAATAATGTAGCAGAACCCACTGACCATGTCCCATGGTTCCTGATGAGTTTAGCCCTCGGTTTGGCCCTGCCTTTTCCCTCGATGTTTACAGAGGTCCACAAGTCTGAGATCTCTCCATTTACACAGCACCCTCGGGATTGAAGCAGGGCGCTACGTAGGTAGTGAAAGGTTTTAGGACGCACCGAAACGCAGAGTCACATCAGCGCGCTTCACTTCCTCCTCGCTGTGTGTATCTCCAGTTCTCCGACATCGCCCAACCTCGAAAGCTCGATTAATACTGCAACAGTGACACGCACATTGTACAAGATGAGCGCCGATTCCCATAGAAAGAGTCTGTTTGAGGGTTGAGGGTTTTTCTCCCCTACATGTTCTCATTTTCACCATGTAGAATGTGTGCTCCAGAAGAGATGATGAAGTCTGAGAAGATCATGTACATTTTGTTCATAGAAAACATACGCTAAAAAGTGCAGACGAGGAAAAATGATTTGGAGTAGGATGTGTGACGAAGGGAGGAAACGTGTGAAAAACGGTGACTGGCAACGGCAGTCTCGTATTTGTGTGAATGTCGCACCGCTGTGTGTTCATTTTGAATTCAGGTTCAAGTTCTTCTTCTTCTTGTTTTCTACTTTAAGCGAAATAATTCGATTTCTCCAAAGTGCCAGGTAATTTATTCATTCCGAACGGTCTCTTCCTTTCTTCACAGTATTTTAGCATGCAGGGTGATAAAAACCCGTCATGATGCTTTAAGGCAGAGAAGGGAGATGAATCCACCAATCAGGAGAGAGACAGGCAGTGGCATCGAGGTGATGATTGGTTGCTCTGGCTGGCCGTCTGCCTTTAACGGGCCTCTCAGGCCTTCAGTCACTGCAGCGAGAGCCGATCGATAAGGAAAGTGTCGTCTGTTCACACAGCGGACACCTGCTCATCCTCTGGAGGAAGGAAGAGAAGCCGAGTTAGACTCCGCCCCCAAATCACAAATACAGCCGAGTTCAAAAGTCTGATTCCACTACCAACAACTGTTTTGTCAGGTATAAATCACGAATATAGTTCCCAGAGAGTAATATGGACGATAGTGCATATCAGAAAGGAGCGTCCTGTTAAGCTAATATCAGGTGTTAATCATTAATAGACTAATAGCATTCTAGCTATGTCTCAAATGGTGTACATCACATACTTCATACTTTCAACGTGAGTAATGTGTTCACAATGGGATAGTTAGTGAGTTGTATGCAATTAATAGACCTCCAATTTGTAGACCATGGACTCTTTATCTAGAAGATAAATCCCACTCTCGCTTTGTTCGTTCTTTCTTTATAGCTAAGTGGCCAATCCACAGATTAAGATACATCACATCCATTGTTTTGGGTTTGTTTTTTTTGCACAGTTTGAGAAGTTTGCTACACTGCATATGCAAATTAGGAACAAAAACCTATCAGGTATAAATCTAGAATGTGTTCCAAGGTCAAGTACATCGGTACCATGTAGTAATTTGACATTTCTGCTTAATGTCAGCGTTCAATCTGAGGCAGTACTGACCTATTTTTGAAAAACCCTACTGAGAGAGGACATACCATGCCTCCTCGCCAGAAGTCGCTAATGCTCTTGAGGCTGAATGGGCGGAAATCCCAACAGCTACGCTCCGAAATCTAGTGGAAAGCCTTCCCAGAAGAGTGGACGTTATTATAACTGCCGAGAGGAGACCAGCTTTGGAATGGGACATTTAACAAGAACATACGGGTGTAAATCTGAGGTGTCCACATACTTTTGCCCATAGTGTATAGTATGTATCGTATCTAACAGTACAGCATTTACAGCAAGAGGCAGCTTGTGTTAAGGGTCAGCTCTATGTTGTGGAAGAAGAGGAGCCGTCAGATTCACCCACACTTTTATTAAACTGGCTAACGAACAGATGGAGAAAGTAAACAAGGGTCAAGCTTTTTTTTTTTTGTTTCAGTTAATACGATCAATGAGGCGAGTCATATTTCTAATGAGTTTTTTCTATTTAGAGCAAAATTTTTGGTATTTGATGTGAGATTGAAATTGACCTATTTATTTATTTATTTGTTTAAAAATACTTGGTACATAGTCCACCATTGGAGACACAAATGGCTAGTCTCGATTAAAAAAAAAAAAAGCATGAGGTCATTCATTTAGTTTGTGATAAAGTGTTATATGACTAATGATGCTTAAACAGTTTTTTGGTAGTGGCTTGGACTACATGAATGTATTCTTCATACACACACACACACACACACACACACACACACACACACACTGATCTTTACTACACAAGTGTCAAATAAGCCAATACAAAATACACAAAGGACTACATTTACATGGACAGCAATAATCTAATTATCAACCTTATTCTGAATAAGACAATATTCTGATTAAGGTGTTTACATGAGTCGCTTTTAGAATACTCCTTTCATGTTCCTGTTTTACATGATATAGAACACAGATGGATTAACGGTACACGTCATTACGTCCCCGCGCCAAGCCGTCCGACCTCCCTCTGGAATTTCACGTATCGACATACAGCTCGTCTTCGTTATGGAACCATATACAGTTTTGGGTTTTTCTGTTTTAATTTTACGAAAGCTTCAAGTGCGGTTAATTATTTGTCCTGCTGTACGTGCAAATAGACGACTGCTTGAAGACGTGGGCTGCGTCCCAAACCGTGTACTTACCTATTATATAGAAGCCAGATGCATGTGTTTCTCCAACTAAATCACAGGTAAGTACGCGGTTTGGGACGCAGCCGTGCTCTCGTTAGCAGTCAAACGGTCGATCGCTGCCGTGTGTGTACGTGTCCTGTCGCACACGCGGTGAAAGCTCCCACACGACGTTAATATTCTGATTAAGGTGTGTACTTGTCTGCAACACGCGTCGATAATGCGATTAAAACAGGAACACTCCACACGCCTTAATTCCATTTGTGTTTACTTCGAGTGTGACTTTAGATGGATTAAGGTCATCGATAATCGCGCTCTACACGCTAGTTTCTTAATCAGAGTATCGTCTTAATATCGGATAATTGTTGTCCATGTAAACGTACTGAATGTCTGCAAGTCTACACATCGTGTCTGCGATAAACAACTTTATTCTGACGTCCAAAACTTACAGAATGTCAGCTAATGACTAATAATACTGCTAAATATACAAATTACACGAACGCAAATACACGTATAGAAAAATAAACACTTTCACCTTTACCCTAAATGTAGTCATCAGATGAGACGTTTTGTGACTTAAATCAGTTTGTACAGTTAAAAAAAAGGAAAGAATAAAAGAAAGAGCATTTAGGTGAGTGTATGATTATTTCGACAGCTGAAGTACAAACCTAAAGAATAAGATCTTGGCTCATCTGCTACACTTTGGTGTAAAGAAGAAAACATTCATTTATTCAATTAAATCCAATTAAACACACACACACACACACACACAGAGAGACATATAAAGGAGTAAGTGATGGGAGGGATGTTGCCACCAAGGCATAGACAGGTCTTCTCCATGGCCTGACATGCACTATGTGACATGCTGGTTGGTGATTGGTGGCTGGTAGGCAGGGCAAATAGGGTGTGCTTTCTTGCATGCGGTGCAGGTTTTGGTTAAATATGAGTGAGTGAGTGAGTGAGTGAGTGAGTGAGTGAGTGAACTTGTGTGAGCTGAAGTTTGGATGGTTTTACCTGCCTGCCAGAGTGGTGTGTGTGACTCATGGCTTGGGGGGCACTGCTGTGTGTGGACCTCTCCTCCTCTTATCTCTGAGTTTGGGAGATAAGCACTCACCCTCCTCCTCTACCTCCTCCTCGTCTTCCTCTTCCTCACGCTCGGTCCCCGGTTTAGGCGAGTGTGTAACGAGGCGGGAGCGTTGCAGCGCCGTGGTGTAGTCCGGAGGCCTCCTGGTCGTGTGCGTCGTCCCCTCAGTCACCTCCGAGATGGACAGAGCCGTGTAGCCTGGAGGAGTGGGAGGGGGATCACGGTATCGGCCGTCTTTGCGCGCTGCGGGGAAAAAAAGAAGCCGAGCGCTGAGTGACTGATCTCGTGGAAATAAAACGGAATGTGGATTTTTAGGTCATGTGCGCCATGGGCTTTTACCTAATCGATGCTTAAATCATCACACGCTCCCAGTAAAACCAGTGTTTGGCTCATTCATACCACTGGTCCATGTTACTACCATATTATTAAACATTCAACGCAGCCCCCAGGCCAAATCTGCCACAAGTGGAGTGACGCTACGATTGTTTGTAGCTATGTGACGTTTATTTGTCAGTGTTTAAAGATAACAGCGAGTCTTACGATGTCCGAAAGTCTGTCTGAGATGACGAACAACTACACACGATTATGAGCGAGTGTATGACCGAGACGGAGGATAAACTGCACAATCATAAGAGTTGTCGAACTGAGGAATTGATGACATGAAGCGAGCAGGTGTCTTACGCAGACTGCTCTTGGTCGTGCCGGCGGTGATGGGAGACGGCCGGCGGCTCTGCTGTTTAGACTCCTCTGATCCTGTAGAAGTGATGCTGCAGGTGTCAGGGTCGGTGCCGACGTCTTTACCTCCTCTCCGCTTGATAGTTCCCGTGTCTCCCTCGGACTCGTCTCCCCAGCACGCTGCCGACGAGGACGAGCACGATGAGGTCGACGCCCAGCTGCCTCGTCCGGCCCACAGCCCCGCCCCCTCGGCCAGCGCTTCCCAGCTCCGGCCTTGCTGCATGGCCTGGATGCTGTCGTGCGAGCCGCTAGAGCAGGACGTCCAGCTGCCTCGTCCCGAGTCTGCAGCGTCCAAGGAGACGCGGTCGCCCTGCTCCTGACTTAACTCCTCCGAGCTCGGCGACGACGGCAGGGCCGTGCTAGCGTACATGCCGCGCCAGTCTTGCACCGACGAGTACGAGCTGATGGACAGGTTAATCACGTCATTAATAACAACGTATGGTTAAGTGAAAAAGCTTGCAGCCCTCGAACAGAACAAGAGAGAACATTTTCGAGCTCTGCTCACCCAAGACTGTACTGGTCCGGATCAGCTGTAGCCCTACGCTCGAGCCGGTGACCTCCGTGCCCACCGGTGTGACCGTCGCTGACCGCGTGCGCATATCGGAGACGCCGCTCGTCCTGGCCCATGTCCAGAGAGGACGTACTGACCAGGCTGGAGCGAGAAGACATCTCGCTGTGGCCCGAGTCTGACAGGTTATCGCTCGCTCTTCCTAAACCTGCGCAACACATAAGAAACCTTTCAAATGCTATATCGACTGAACATTTGCACTTTTGTTATGCTGCATTTAACTATTGATTAGCATCAATAGTTGCTGTTGAAACAGTAGCGAAACTGGGTGGGAAAACATTTTCAGCTAGACAAATATTTTGGCTGGATATGCTTTCAGAGCAAAATGGTGATGCTGTTTAAACATCGCCTCCCATTTATTTCCTGAAACAGAGAGATTTTCTATCTATCATTTACCCCCCCCCCAATCAGATTTACAATCAAAGAGTAAAAACAAACGACGCAGCACCTTCACCAGACTGATTCAGAAAGAGCTGCCGAGTCCCAGGTGACCAAGCGGATTGTGGTCGGAATCAGACTAATCAATAACGCATCGAGTTTCCTTAATGGCACAGTCTCGTTCTGATCTCTGGACGCAGCAGGAGCTCATACATCCGCCACGCAAAAAAACCACCACCATGTCACGGGGTACAAACGGTTCTCTTGGTGTTTCTGGGTAATATGCTCACACGAAAGTCTAGGTAATAATGACCGTTTACTGTACGCAAGTCTCTAAACTCATACCCACCTTAAATAACTTCAATTAATAACGATCGTTTACATACTTTACAAACCACAACGCGGCTACGTTAGCTTAACCCCTTAAGCCCCGACACTTGCTTTCCATTTCGCCGGAATGGAAAACGACTTCTAGGACATTTTCGATTAGTATAAACAAATGAATTGTTTTATCGCCACACACTGGTGGCTTTGTGCGAGTGCAGTTTCATGACTGCGCGCTTAACTGCTAGCGAGCTGGGGGAGGGGAAAGGGGCGGAGTTTGAGCTCCCTGCTGGGCAAACAATTCACACCTCTCCATGAAAACATTGAGATAGAGATAAATCAGAGAGCACGACTAAAGTTTTTTTGATAGTGAAACACCGTATGCAATTGCCCTAATAAAATTATAACATTTAAACCAAAGATCGGACTTGTATGAACGTTTAGTACCTTACTGAACATTACCTACATAGACGAAAATCCAGACATCAGTTCTGGACTGGGTCTCACAAGGGTTCTTGTGCCTTCAGACGAAAGTGAAAGAGGCGTGGCCTTTGTCTATAAGATTTAGTGAAAGCGGTGTGGCCTCTATTTATCAGATTTAGTGAAAGAGGTGTGGCCGTACATCAGTAAATGGCTTTTATGCCGCTAGAGCGGCTTCCTGCAAAACTTTATACAGCAGATTTTTCCATGTTTGGCAGTTTTTTTCTGATCGCTAGTTTTCTACTGGTTTTCACTCAGCGTGCGATTTATCGGTGTCTCATAGCGGCGGTGTGCTCCCGAAAAAGCCTGAATGCGTCACTTTTCGAGGAGTTATTTCCAGTGGCTCTTTTTTATTTTTATTTTTTTGGGAGGAAGACTATGTCGATTGAGCTGAGGGGCTCTAACTAGCCCCCAGAGAAGTCAGAGTAGAGGGGTCACTCGTGTGTCTATCATTTGAGCCATTAGGAGAGCAAGTGCTCCTTCACCTGGGGCTCTGGCACTATTTTTAATAAACATATTTTGTAAGTATGTTTCGGACTTTTTTGCGCGTGTGAAATTACACATTCATGCTACTGCCATTTGTTTTCAATCTGTGCCATATGGAGAGGTTTTATGTCATTTAGAGACGCTTGGTGCCATTTGGAGAGCTTTTGGGCCATTGTGGAGATGTTTCTACCTGTGTTTGGATAACCTTACACACAACTTTAGTGGTTAGAGATAACGCCCTCATATTTTGGATGTTCATGGACAAGCACTTGGGGCATCTTCGAGACCAGGAATGGGGTTAATATCAACATATGTTGTGAAGATATAACATCTGTTAAAAGTAAATAATTTTTTTATTATAATTTTTTTTTTAAATTCTGAATATATCGCCCCAGGTAGGCTAGGTAAAAGAAGAAATACTTGAAATAACTGCTAATTCTTAAAGTCTTACATGCGTACTTTCACATAAGCCATTAACCACTACTGTGGTGTGTGAGATCACAAAACAAATCAATGCTGAACACAGGTAAAAAATGGCATGTTTTGGCAACCGGTAAAAGAGGTTAACCGGATTCAATTCAATTCAATTTGTATAGCGCTTTTTACAATAGACATTGTCTCAAAGCAGCTTTACAGAAATAGAAACAGAATAAACAGAGAGAA
>JAOUWY010000001.1:30337319-30350347 GCA_025728095.1 Prietella phreatophila | reverse complement strand
ACTAAAAACAATATTACTTTAAAATACTCACAGAATTAAAAAAGAAAATGGCCTAAAATAACAACGAAAACAAACTACAACAGTAACAAGAGCGGCAGCAAAACACGCCAGCGTACCCTGTCACCGGAACCGGAAAACTGTTCATTTAGTAATGTATTAATGTATAAACTTATAACCTTATCTGTAGCTTGCTCTCGAGATCTGGTTTATTGTTATGAGTTCTACATGTGAAAGAAAGACGGGTGTAAAAACAGTATAAAGTATATATAAATAGACACGTCGTTGTTTTTAGGTGCACTGCAACTCTGGAATGTGAAATATTTCTGATACAAATCTGCTAATATTGACTACATGGAGAAATTCCAGGATATACAGAGAGCCAGTTTTGCTTCTGACCGTCTCAACATACAAACTAATAACAACGAAATGACAAATAAATAATGCGCATAAATGCGATGGACAATCAACAATGAGCAATGGTGTCTTAGTGGGTTACGGTTCTGTGCTGCGAACCAGAAGGTTGTCAGTTTGAACACCATGATGAACACCAAAAGTCTGGCTTAAACGATCAACAAATTCTCACTTTTTCCTTACCAAACACACACACACACACACGCAAACGTGTTTTTCCTCCGACAAAAACGCTTAACTCCATTGAACACGGCACAACAGACAGATCCAAATTTGAAAGACTACAATGCAGCACTTTTTAATTAAACCCCAGAGATCCGTGTGCTTGACGCAAAGAGACTGGCAGTCACCTGAGAATAGGAATCCGCCCGGAAAGGGTGCTAACGATAGCACTAAAACGCTTTTGTTATTAGCTCAGAGATATGGCGACGTTTACTGTAAAGCGCCCAGCCTTCAGCCGATGGGAAAACGAGTCGTGGCCATGAGAATGTGAAGTGCATGGTGCGATTAGTACAGCCTGGACACCTGTTACTCCATGTGCCAACCTTAACGTCAGTCACCCGCTCGCTCTGACGTCCTGTACTTGTGAGCGAGTTGTATATTCGCCTGTCCTTGAATCTCGATCGACAGCCACTGCATGCCTTTAGGATATTTTTAGTCATTGTCACGCATGCAACAGAAGGTAGAGCCTTTGCTTACAAAAGCAAGGACAGCAGATGGAGTAACAGTGCATACACACGTAAAGGACAGCGGTCCCAGCACGGCGCTCTCGAATTCTTGATTCCGATTGTCGAGTTACATTTGAAAATGCTTTTTATAGTCAGGCCTGTCCCAATAATTACGTTATCGACTTATCGTACGATAAACGTACGTGACTTCGAACGTTTCTCTACATGAGAATGAAATGTCCAACATTTTAGCCGTTCACGCTGCTTCTGTTGTCTCGTCTGCTCCAGGGCTATCAAACGAAAAAGTCAGACTTCGAATATTCGTCGAATTTAAGAAAAGAAAAGAAAAAAAAAAACGCACATTCGAATATTCGAAACTTCGTGCATTGGAATTTAAGATGTGCCGCAAACATTAGCGTCGATTTTAATTAAACCATACTGTGGGGGGAAAAGAAAAAACGACACGTAGGATATTAACGCCGCGCTAACGATGCTTTTTGAAGAAGAAAAATCTAGAAAGAATACTTCGTGTATGAAATAATCCAGTCGTAGTCAGTAATGTCGGGGATCGAGCTGCTTAAGCTACGTGAGCTGGAGCTGAACAGTGAATCAACGGCGGTGAACTGAAGCGCGGGTTAATCAACTGGGCCAAACACATCCTATACACACACATGAGATTAAACAGACTTTCACACACATCAACCTAATATTAACTTCTAATAAGTATATTACTTATTACAACTTATTGTAATAACTTATTACATAAACTCGCTTCTGGTAGGACGCTAAGTCAATAACGAATAACTAAAGCATACAGAGTTCCCAATATTGTTTTACAATAGTGTACGCGCTGTAATATTTCAGGAGATCAGGTTTTCACCCGTTTTTCTGGATGCACGTTTAAGTCAGTATATGAAATCTGTGAATATTACCGTACGTTTCGTTTTTCTCGTCGACTAAAATGCACTCGACGAATGCTTGAAATGAATGAACAGGACATCATGACTACATTTAAAAGGATATTTCCATAAAAATTTCCTACCCCAAAGTCTGAATATTCTTAAGAATTAAACATTCGTTGCTCTTTGCATTATTATGCGATTATATTATTAGATTAGTGGCATAAAAAAAAAAAAAACACGGTCCTAAAATGACAATAATATTGTTTATCGCAATTATTCCCGGGTCTATTTAGACCGATTTTGCTTTAAGTAGGCAGAATTTAAGGGGTGCATTTTGTGCTCACACGCCAACCCGTACACGTTCTCCTCCTCGCAGTCTTATACAATTCGATTCATGGGGGAATGCTGGGAACCTGCTGGCCGTGTCAGTCTCTCAGCAGAAGTAAATCAGCAGGGAGACCAAAACACAGCAGCTTTCTGCTTCAGATTAGAAAAGCTCGAGTTATTCTGCAAGAGGAGGGTTTTCTCACTATCACTTCTATCACCCCCCCAGAGAAACTCATCCGGGCCCCTCCGTCTCTTCATCTTTTAATTAGAGCCGAGACAGAGGCATCGAATCCGGCATCTGGTGCAAGAAAAGGATTGCGAGACTGGCATATGTTGTTAGTTTATGAAGCTTCCAAAAACCAACGATTCCAGTTACAGACAGGAAGCGATTACACAGCAGACAATGATCAATGGTGTGGGATCGTTGTGATAAATCAGTCTTCGCACAGGCAACATCTCGCAGCCAGGCGTCGCTTTCACACGGCGCTGCACAGAAGCCCGAGTCCTGCCAGAAGCTGCATTATTCATGCCTATAACGGGTGTAAATTATTGATAGAGATGCTCCACTTTGTCAGCGTCAAGGCAGATCATCTGATTATCTTTGCATCTGCCCTGCGTGACCCTCGAAAAGAAACCCGGATTAACCCCATCATGGTGCGTGATGTGTCAGGTTCCCATCTTGAACACTTAACTGGGAATGTTGAAGGAGGTTGTGGCAAGTGACACGAACAAAAAAGGAAAAATGCTGCCTTACCTTTTCAAATAGCCCATTTTACTTTACAATGTGTGCTGCTTGACTCTCTGGAAAGCAACGGTGTTCTACCAGCCATGTAGTGCACTAGGTAGGGTGTACACTACCACTATGCTGCACACTACATAATGAACCATTTGGGATGTGGCCTGTTGACGGAGCTCTCTGAATCATCGTTGATTCTATATTCTGACTGTTCGAATGTTGGTGGTCCACATCATCCATCCCTCCATCCATCCATCCATCCATCCATCCATCCATACCGCTTATCCTACAAAAGGGTCGCAGGGGAGCCTGGAGCCCATCCCAGGGACCTCGGGGCATGAGGCAGGGGACACCCTGGACAGGGTGCCAACCCATCGTAGGGCACAATTGCGCATGCATTCACACACCCTACAGACAATTTGGAAACGCCGACAAAGCACCTCTCTGTGGACTGAGGAGGAAACCCCTGAAGCATGGGGTGAACATGCAACCTCTGCACAGACAGGACGAAGGTGGGATTTGAACTGCAAACCCCGGAGGTGCGAGGCAACAGTGTTAACCAGTGCAGACCGGAGCCTCTCTTCTGATCAGATATTTAATTCATGTCGGCAGAAAGGTAGCAGATTGTAGAAAATCTGATCTGAACGCAATGCTGGGCTTTAACGTTGCTGGCCGAAGAATAAGATTTACACAAGGTGGAAAAAAAAAACTACTCAAAAACATGGTCTGTCCTGATCCGAGAGCATAACAGAGCTGGGGAAGATATTTCAGAAGAAGAAGAAACCTTTATTTGTCATGTATACACTACAGCACAGTGAGATTCTTTCCTTCGCATATCCCAGCTTGTTAGGAAGTTGGGGTCAGAGCACAGGGTCAGCTATGATACGGCGCCCCTGGAGCAGAGAGGGTTAAGGGCCTTGCTGGGGTTTGAAACCCCAACCTTCTGATTAGTAACCCAGAGCCTTAAGCATTGTTTTTCGCAGCTTGTTAGGAAGCTAGGGTCAGAGAGCAGGGTCAGCCCTGATACGGCCTAGAGTTAAGGGCCTTTCTCAAGGACACAACATTGGCAGCTTGGCCACTGGAGGCTGAGGCTTGACCCACCAACCATCTGAGCAGCGACCCATAGCCTTAACCGTTCATCCCCCACTGCCCTAAATATCTAGGATAATATCGTGTATTGTACTCTATAGCTGATCGTCATATAATTTGCGTCCTGAGCAGCAAGCGGTGAAATAAAAGAACGAGCGATCTTACAAAATCTCTATGCCAATACAACCTCTCCGACCCTCGCAACAGAGCAGCGAAGCCAAGAGCACGACAGAGAACATCTCATTAAGGCTCCTAACAGATGCGAGCTCTGGCGTCATCGCGTAGCACAACACACACTCGTGTTAAATAATTCAGCATGAGGAGGCGGCAGGCTGCAGAGTCCAAGACGACGGAGAAGCGACACACAAGAGCTTCTCCACCCCTCCTGTCTTCTCTGCCCATCTGAAATACTTCCATTAATATCCAAGTTGTGGGTTTTGATCAGCTCGCTAACATCCGAGTTGTAAAGGTTTCAAAGGTACTTGGATGGACTGGAACAACGGGAAACGTAAACGCTGAGCGGACTTTAAATCCTCGCTTCGGGAAGTGCCAACTAAGAGGTATTAAACTGCACCGAATCCCGAGAACCTTTCCGTTACTGATTATGAGTCGGTGGTTCTCTATTCGATCTCAAGGGCCGAATAAAATATACGCAATCTCGAGGATTTAGCGTCCTGCACGATGGTGATTTTCAGCGCTGAAAACAACTGAAATTTTAACAGACAAGCATTTCATACAGTTAGGCAAAAGAATTTATATGATCACAATATTGCAATCATTTTTTTTAATGATTCTACAGATTATGCGATGTTTGTCTGCCTTCAAATCAGTTCATCCTTATGATGCTTAATGAACACGACAGGCTTTAGCTGTTCCCTAATAATGTAACTGATGCATCCTTGACACCTCGATCCCATATCCTTCAATACGTGACCTGGAAATCAATCAAAAACGTACAAAAATGCTCGATTTTGCTGCAGCATTTTTCACAATCCACATAGTTTTTTCGTTTTTATGCGGAAAACCACTTGAATAGGCGAAACTGCACAGAATTGTTCCGCACGGTCTCCCGCAGTGATGTTTGTTGGTAAACGAGACCTTTCAGCTGTACTCGGGTTTGACGCGCGTGAATCGAAGCATGCTTTCGCCGAAGGTGCGTCGCGATGACGTCACATCTGCGGAAAATCGGCAGTAATTTTAGAAACATTGCAAGCTCCTCCTACCGCAAGCTTCATTTCTGTGATCGCAAAAAAATAAATAAGTAAATAAAAATCACGAAATCCTACAGGGACTGTCCAAGGAAGGATACCGCACTGCATGATAAACATAACAAATGACAAAATAATATTTCAATAATTATATAAAACAATATTGAAATAATCGTAGAGGCTATAAGATGAATAATCAGGTGATGATTTTTGCTTTAAAGTGACACGTCGGTGAACAGGAACATCTGATTTTGCATCACTTTCTGTCGTTGTTTCTTACTCCTTTCAGCCCTTTTTTCACATCCGTAGAGGAACGAGCCAAGACACAAGCTTAGCGAAGCAAGGGGGGAGGGGGGGACAAGGAAGCGTAATTTGAGAAATTCTTGCTCCAATCATCTTGGAACAAGAACACTCAAAAAATGCTCTCTCTCTAGCTCTTCTACCATCTTCTAGATGTGCCAATTTTTCCCAGTATGTACACCAACACTATCGTGTGCTGAGCATGGGAACACACAGGACGACAGAACCGAGCAGATCCGACTCAGCTCCGTTTTCTCTCTCTCTCGGACGTGTTTTATTTTTGACAAACAGCTCTGACATTCCAGCGAGAGGCGAGAGATTTCCCCACGTTCTGGACCACAAGCGGCCGCAATTTCTGCTTTGTGGGAGAAAACATTCAAAGAACGCGGAGCTTTCGACAGCCTCACGGCACTCGCAGCTGGGAACGGAGCCAAGTAGCTCGGCAGATAACATTTGCCCTTTCCGTTTCACACAAAGTACACCAACACTCGTGTTGCATGAGTCAACATAGTCTTACATAACACACAAACTTAACTGGAAGTATTTTCAGGAACAAACAAAAACCCAGCTGCTATCTGCAAGCAGGTAAAAACAGAAATGAGTTTGAGAGCTAACAGGCGTGGATACCGGTTCACACAATTTAATAGTCTACCGTCAGCGAGCTTTCTAGCCGACTAAATAACAGTCTTTATGTTGCTTCCTATCCAACATAGCTACTGCTTTACACAACATTAGAGTAAGTGTTTATTTAGTTTGCTAGCAAGCCTGACTAACTGTTTTAACTATATACAGTACACAATAGCCTCAATTTACCTAGTTTTGTAGAAACCTTATCTACTGGCTTACAAACACATAATTTAACGGTAGATTGTCTGCTAGGAAACCTGCCTAACCATTTTAAATACATCAGAGTCGGCCTTGCTTTAGCTAACTTGCTAGCAACCTTGACTTGTAGTTTACACAATATAATAGTCGAATGTCAGCTAGCTTTCTAACCAACCAGGCTACTGTTTTACACAATATAACAGCCTACGCTAATAGTCTAATGTTAATTCGATTGTTAGCAATCCGGGCTAACCGTTTTCACCTCGTATGAGTTGCCATCATTTTAGTTAGTTTGCTAGCGTCCTTGACTTCTACCTTACTCAAAATAGTAGTCAAATAATATCAGCCAGCTTTCAAGCCAAGCAGGCTAGACATGCTGCTTTGCACTATATAATCGTTTACATTATGTTATGTAGGTAAAACCGTCGGCCATGCTTGTGAGCAATCTATGTCGGCCCAATTTCAGTTAACCTTGACTAGTTTTTGGAGGTGTATAGCTTTCTAGCTAACCTGGCTACTATGTTACTGTACATAATTCACGCCTCATGTTAGGGCGTCTGCTAGAAAAACTGGCTAATAGTTTTAACTATATAAGATTCGGCCTCATTTTATCTACCTTACTAGCAACGTTGGCTATTGGATAACACAATATAATAGGCTATCGTTGCTAAGCTCATCATTTAATTAATACTTCCTTGTTTGATAGCTTGGTTAGATTTTATGTCACATAGTGGGGGATTAGTTACGCTTAGACTTTACCACAAACATTACCACAGTATTGTGTTTAGGTAGCTAGCTCGCTTAACTAGGACGTTGCTAAGAAATGGTTCTGGGTGTTTTGTTTTTTTTAATGATTATACATGCAAGTACATAAACTAAACTATGTACCCCGTGCAAGTTCTTCGAAGGGGGGGTGGGCAAGAAAAGAGTTCAAAATGGGCATCCAGGCACAGTTAGCCTGCAGGCTATGCTATGGAATTTATTTAACAGTTAGCATGGGCAAAAATTAAGATGCCTCTGCAGCAGAGACCTGAAAGGTCAAGCAATGGAGGATCGAGAAGCAACTACAGCGCCCCTGCATGACCTAAAACAATCAACAAACAGAAAATGGGCTAATGAGATAAACCGGGTGGAGGATAAGTCGGGGCACGTCGTCCTTTCTCTTCGGTCGAAAACTAACTGCACAATCATGTACGTGCACAACCGAGACAAAAACCAGCCTGTGCTTTATAAAATCTCATTTATGGTTAAATTTTAATGGCTCCCGGTCCTGGGATTTAAACTCCAGTGTTTTTGGTCTTTAGTATTTAGCAAAGAGCCACTTTGAGATTAGCCAAATAAAGAACAAGTGCAGTTCCTCATAGTGGAGCCGTTTTATTTCTTTATAAAGCACCTTGGTTGCTGAGGAACAGCCAGACAAAGCATTCTGCTTTACAGTATTCAAACTATTTGGCTGCATATTTCAGGCCCGTGGGGTTCAAAGTCTGCTTCCTTTAAAGCACAAACACAAAGAGAAACCATTTAATATGCATAAAAATCAACACAACCTCCTATCTTAAGAGAATACAACGATTTGAGTAGGTGACATCGGACATCAGATGCAGATTTGAATGAAATAACTGCATGAAAACCACACGTCTTCTTATCTAGCCTCATTTTATTTATTTCTTGCCAGATTAATCGTTCGCAAGTAGGCCGTACGAAAGAGCACTAAAGGATGTCTACCACGCAGTTGTGCAAAGAAAAACACACGCTAAAGTCACACTTTGAACATCTGAGCCGGATCATATGACATACATGCAATGCCAGTCGTGGTGTTCTTATGCAACCAATTCAAATGACTCATCTGGAGTCCTGTGTTTTGTTAAAGATTACAAATGCGATGAACATGATCACAGGCTAACATGGTTGCTTACTCGAAATGTTTTTAACCCCTGAAGGCTAATAAAACTTGAGTTGCATCACCGTTTAATCACTCGTAGAGCCAGATATGAACCAAAATGTCCAATAAATGTGTACCAAGTGTGTGAATAAGGAACTTCCACATCCCTAACGCGACTCTAAATGAATTCTCAATTCTGATTGGTCAGAAGGCGATGATTCATTTTGTTTAACAGGAGCTCGGGGAGTTTCTGTCTGCAAGGCAAACTGCAAGTTTATATTAACTCAACCGGTATTGTTTCTATAGTAAAAGCTGAATAAAAGCCTAACAGTAAACGGTTACAAAATGTTTTCATTGAAAAGTACGACTTTAGCTGGATTAAGGTAACCAGTATTCGCTGTTTACATGCAAGTTTCTTAATCAGAGTATCGCCTTGATATCGGAATATCGTTGACAATAAAGCATGAGACCTAAAGTTTTGTGCCACAGGAAAGATCTCAGGACATCAGACAGCTTTTTGGTTTCTCAAACCCCCCCCTGGGTTCGATGAATATTTGTAGCTAATTAAACGAGCGTGATAACGGGAACAAATTTTCAGGGATGTTCCACAATATAAAATGTAACTTTAAATGGATAAAAATACAACAGGATGTTGTATACCTCTCACGCCTACAGCGATTCGCAGACACAAAATGTTTATTTATTCACTAAAGGACAAAACGTTGTGTCTTTGTATCCATTTATAGCTGCTGTAACGTAAGTGATAACAGGAACGGACATGTTTCATGGACATTCCTCAACACTGAATGTAACTATAGATGTATATAAAAATGCTAAATGTTACTTTGTGGAATAAGAGGAATAAAACGCGATCATTTTGCTAGAACACCACCACATCCTGTCATGTTTAAGTCCTCATAAATAATGTAGCATGGCAACAACCAGTCTGCCATCTCTGGCAGTGAATATTATTGCGTTACATGATAAAGCATAATTACAAATTGTTTATAGATTATAGAAAATGTATTCAATTATGATGGTGTGGCAGTTTGCACAGTTGTATTGTATTTAAAGGGTCTTGATCAGCTTTAAAGATAAATTTAAATCAGGTCATTGTAATAAAGCGATTACGGTAACAGGCCCAAACATGATTAGAAATTTAGCCGCAATCATAGACAACACTTTAAGTGAGAAGAGTGATATAAAGTCACGCTCTGTCACATGACCCAGATGAACTGGAAAGAGCATCATTGGACCTGCATGCTTCTTAATGTTGGATCCGGGCTCATGGAAAGCTATGTGGTGGTGTTGCTGCTTCTTCTGTTGAAAGTGTTCTGATTAGGGAATCCTGAGTTCGGTGTTTTGAAACAGGACTTCCTGTTTACAGAAGAATCTCGTGATCACCACCCTGAGCGCATGAATCCACAGTGTGAGCACATGGAGAAGACGCAACGCTATTTCAGCCTGCATCCTCAGGATACGGCCCCAATGGCGACACCACAGGAAGTGATGTCACAGGGCTCTTTTTTTTTTTTCTCAGGACTTCCTCCTGACCGCCAGTGTATTGGAACCTCATTGACGAAACCGACGTTACAAAATCATGTCGAGGTGACGCAGCGAAGGGTCAGATTTGGAGATATCTACATAAGCGATGCAGGAGGATATTAATATACATAATAACATCCATAAGAAATCAACACACCTGCAGTAACGTCATGTTTGAAGCTAGTTGTAGGAGTTGTTTTGACAGTAAATCTATCGTTTTGGTACTTGAAGTCAAAATCGTTGCATCCAACATGTAAGCACAAATTGTGCAGAGAGACTTTCAAGGTATACGCAAATATTTGCACGTATTCCGTCTGTAAATAGAAATAAGAGACAGCTACAGCTAAGACGGTATAAAAACTCGTGAAGGGAAGAACATTAAATGACTCGTATTACTGCAGCAGGAGCGAGCACAAGGGTTCAGATATTAGCTTACAGAAACTGTAATAAATAAATAAATAAATAAATAAATAAATAATCTAGCTAAGGTCTGAGATGATTTCATCTTAAATGGAGGGAACCTGAATATAAAATAGAAATATAATCCAGACCTACGGTTAATGATAACTATTCTGATTTGCTTATAAAAGACCTAAAATAAACTATTCCATTGTCTCCATCCTGAGGTATGAATTTTAGCGCTTCTCCACCACACGCTTCATACTCCCACTGACTGGCTTTCTGTCCCTCCTTCCACATGTTGGCCTTTCGAGGTGTTCTATTTGACTCTGACGTTGATTACACCGGTCAAGTGGTGTTGATTTTAACAGGGCTCTTTTGTATGTTGGCCCACACTCGTTCAAAGCAGCATGAGCAGGCTCTCCCCGCATCTTCAATCCAACATCGCCCTTATTAGCATGATTATCGACTTCTATACCGGCCACGGGAATAGAAAACCATCCATTATGCTACGCTGCTGATTATTCAGCTCATAAAACATGCTCTCAACATGGAAGAGCTCACGAGGCGCACTACCAACACCCACACGGAAGGGAGGGCACATAGCGGCCTAGCACATAGGCTGGAAATGACCAAACAATATCACAACAGGAGAGTGGCTCAATTTAGTTACTGATAAAGCTGGTACATGGGAGGGCTGTGCAGTGGGAGCTGGTACATGGGAGACTTGTTTTGCAAGTCACAAATCACATACTTTGCAGTTGGAGTATATTCCCAACCCACTCCTGTATACAGTGCATGATGTGACGTTCTTAAAAGGTATCAGCTTGCATTATTTACCATAATTTATCCAAACGCTCAGAAACACCTCACCTGGTCCAGCAACGAGCAAGGAATAAAACCCAGCAGTTGAATATTTTCCTATAACAGTGTATCCTGAAATGTTGTAATCCTCCTATACCGTAGCAATACTGTTTCTAATAAGTGAAAACTGAAACGGTGTAACATCATGCGGTAGGGGCTTGACCAATCAGGGAAGGACACGTGATGATCCAGAAGACCCAATCAGAGGGCGAATGTGGGCGGAGCCACGCCTTCGTTTTCAAAAGTCTCCGTTTTGGTCTGTTTACACTGAAACGCGAGCCCTGGAGTTTTCAAACGAAACGTTTCCGAAAGTCTCCGGAGTAGCGTAGACGACAGGCGTAACCGTAGCAACAAAAACGCACTAGTGTACACGGGGCCTTACAGAACACCGACAACGGAAACATCTTCCATGAACGTTAAATAAATAAACATGTCCTTACAGGAAAAACCCCACCATGTCAACAGATGATAGGTTTTTAACTGTCAAATAATAATCTGTTCATATTCATGCTTCGGTCACGTAGATTGTCTGCCATTCACGTCCCTGTTATAGCAAGTTGCTGCTATAGAAACGGTAAAGTTTTACAATGAGAGCGTTAATATAAACCCGTCATTTGAATAACGGTCAGAGCTGCTGAATCAGCCAGCGCCTTGCCTTCTGACCTAACAGAGTAGAGATTTCACAGCTTTCTGTAATATAATCAGCGCCACAAGAGCCAATAATACCACAATAGTGATTAACGCGCATGCTTCCAGCCTTAGCAAACGCATTACTCAGTTTAGACATTTATTAGTCCGTAGAACAGATCGTCAGGCATTGTGTTTGTGAAGCAGAGTCTGGGTTTCAGAATTTAATACCTGGACTTGAGTAAAATGTGCAAGTCAATCAGATTAAACAGCTACTATAAAAGAGATTACTCTCTGTAAGGCATTATGGGTAATAAAGTCATAAAGAGGAATGGTTTAAAGCGTCAGTGGACTTTATGTCAGTAAATCTGACATGTTTACCGTCATCCCATTAACACCAGTGTGTATACTGAATGGTGGAAAAATACATTCGCACTAGCAAATGATAAAGCAACAGGTGACTGTTTACTATTATCCTGCCTCTGTCATTTGTTTTGCTGCTTTTTTGGGATTCTTGCACATTTTTGTGAAGAAAAATTATTATCATTATTTTTTAACAAAATTGCTTTCCAGTCTTTCCATGCCCAGTATTCCTGTACTTGAGTTTTCTCCACAATTTGGTCACCTGCTAATTCCTACCCACCAGCCAGCGCACCCTATGATACAACACGACAGCTACAAACTGGGGAGGGTGAAGGATAACTTGGAGGAAAGAGCTTTCTGCCCTCTCTCATATACGTGAATTCATAGATGCAAACAGTTGGCTAGAGTCACTGTGACTGACAGGAGAGACAGAAAGTATGCCATCCCTCTTACCCAGAGAGAACAGCCGGTTTTACATCCGGTGGCTTCAGTAAGTCAGGAGGTGTGGCCTTTGTGTGTCCATCTCAGTGAAGGAGCCGTGGCGTTTGTGTGTCTGTCCGAGCGAAGAATGTGTGGCCTTTGTTTCAGTCCTAGTAAATTAGGTGTGGCCTTTGGGTGTCAGTCCCAGGGAAGGATGTGTGGCTATTGTTTCGGTCCTAGTAAAGGAGGTGTGACCTTTGTATGTCAGTCCCAGTGAAGGAGGTGTGGCCTTTGTATATCAGTCCCCATGAAGGTTTGTATGTCAGTCCCAGGGAAGGAGGCGTGGCCTCTGTGCGTCAGTCCCAGGGAAGGAGGCGTGGCCTCTGTGCATCAGTCCAAGGGAAGGAGGCGTGGCCTCTGTGCGTCAGTCCCAGGGAAGGAGGCGTGGCCTCTGTGCGTCAG
>JAOUWY010000001.1:30301686-30312269 GCA_025728095.1 Prietella phreatophila | reverse complement strand
GAGATTATATCTCCACACGGGCCTGGGAACACCTCGGGATCCCCCAGTCAGAGCTGGTTAATGTGGCTCGGGACAGGGAAGTTTGGGGTCCCTTGCTCGAGCTGCTACCCCCGCGACCCGATTACGGATAAGCGGTTGAAGATGGATGGATGGATTAGGATGTGATTCATTTACGTATGATTCATTGCGACATGATTTATTTACATGTGATTCGTTTACGTATGATTCATTGTGATGTGATTCATTTACATATACATTTACATGTGATTCGTTTACGTATGATTCATTTACATGTGATTCGTTTACGTATGATTCATTTACATGTGATTCGTTTACATGTGATTCGTTTAGGTGTGATTCATTGTGATGTGATTCGTTTACGTATGAGTCATTGTGATGTGATTCATTTACGTATGATTCATTGTGACGTGATTCATTTACGTATGATTCATTGTGACATGATTCATTTACGTGATTCGTTTACGTATGATTCATTTACATGTGATTCGTTTACATGTGATTCATTTACACGTGATTCGTTTACATGTGATTCGTTTAGGTGTGATTCATTGTGATGTGATTCATTTACGTATGAGTCATTGTGATGTGATTCATTTACGTATGATTCATTGCGACATGATTCATTTACGTGATTCGTTTACGTATGATTCATTGGGATGTGATTCGTTTACGTATGATTCATTATAACTGATTTGTTTACGTATGATTCATTGTGATGTGATTCACTTACGTGTGATTCATTTACATGTGATTCATGTTCAAGTGATTCATTTACTAATTTGCTTCTCTTTAAATCCAGTTTTAGACTGTGATATTACAAAGGGCTTTCCATATTATTATTATTATTATTATTATTATTATTATTATTATTATTATTGGCCAGATAATGCTAGATAAATGAACCAACCAAATTCCACCGTAAGACGTTAAACTTGTTCTATAAGAAATGAAACGCTTAGGCGAGTGATGTTAAAGAAAAAGAATCAGTGATAAGGTCATGATGAAGCAGCTTTGCTGTTTATTTTTCAATAACGCCGCTTCCCGACATGTTTTATTCCTCTTATGACACAGAAATGTGCGAACTGTGGATGAACCGCTTCTTGTGTCGGTAAAATCCACTCCCGGTCGACCTCTAGTCATTTTTTTTATCCGTTTATAGTTACTTCTAATGTTCTGGAACATGCGACAGACAAGGACGTGAGAACAGGAACCGATGTTCTGGCGTCTCGTGCCGTTTCCTGTGGTGTGAATACTTTACAGCTTTAACTCTGAGTGGTACGATGCACTTGCACTGGAGACTCCTTCGAAAGCAAAAAGTCGTTCAGTAAATACGCCGTATGAGCTTTTGGATAGTTTTCACGCTAAGGAACAAAACGCTTTGAGTCGATACTGATACTGATGTGTATTTCTCTCACGGTTATCTGTCCTGTTTTTCGTTCTTTCTAGTCGGCCGCATCGTGTTCGAGCTCTTCGCCGACGTCGTCCCTAAGACGGCGGAGAATTTCCGCGCTCTGTGCACCGGCGAGAAGGGGCTGGGCAAAAGCACCGAGAAACCTCTGCACTTCAAGGGATGTCCTTTTCACCGCAGTGAGTATTGGGCGTCGGGTTCGGAAACGCTCGCGCTTGTCCCTTTCGTCCTCGTTCTGGAATGAAGCCGAGACTCCTTTTCGGTGCGTCTTAGTTTTCTTCCTTGTTATTCCAGTCATCAAGAAGTTCATGGTGCAGGGAGGAGATTTCTCGAATCAGAACGGCACGGGAGGAGAGAGCATCTACGGGGACAAGTTCGAGGATGAAAACTTCCACTATCAGGTGAAGTGCTGCTGCGTACGGCTCGGACAGCGGACATTTTCTCATTTATTATTATTCGAATAAAGACGTTGCATTAACTTGACATACGGTAGACGGCATCGTTTTTTATACAACTTTTATTTTGTCTTCTGCATTCGGAGAAAAGTGCACATGACTGTGTTACTCTGCGGTGCCTTATTGTCTGGAAAACAGGATTAAATAAAGCAGCGTTTTCTTTCTCTTCTCGTATTCCGTTAGCACGACAAAGAGGGCCTGCTGAGCATGGCCAACGCCGGGCCCAACACCAACGGCTCGCAGTTCTTCATCACCACTGTGCCCACGTCTCACCTGGATGGCAAACACGTGGTGTTCGGGCAGGTGCTGAAGGGCATGGGCGTGGTCAAGATGCTGGAGGCCGCTGAGACCGAGGAAGATCATCCGGTCAAGGTGAGGCACATCGAGACGCGACCTAACCTGCGTACTCTCCGTACTAAATAGTACATTTACATACAAGAAGACGCGCTGATGGAACGTTTCGGTTGATCTGCTTCAAATTGGCATGAAAATTTTTGATTTTATTTAAAATACACACTGCGGGTCAAAAGTTGTATGTAATGTAGGGAGGCGTCACCGCTGCTGTGAAGTTCCTGTAGGCCAGCCTTCGACCGGGTGTGTTTACATTACAGAAACGTGCACGAACATGTCCGTTTGTGATCTGGAAATGGCTTAAAATTTGCGCAAGCACGTCTTCCTCCTCCCTCACGATTTAATACGTATCGAGTGCCGTCACAAAAGAAGAAGCTGCTGGATATTTAGAACGTGACGTGTCGGACGTTTTTATTGGATTCGACGCCAGAAACGGTTAGTTTAATTGTCCGAGCATGAATCGCGATATCAAATCACACACGTGAACGCTTTGACGTGTAATGCGGTTAGTGCAGGTTAATTGAATGTGCCGAAAGCTGCCTGTGGCACACAGAATAATTTTAACTCCCCCCTCCCTCTCTCTCTCTCTCTCTCTCTCTCTCTCTCTCTCTCTCTCTCTCTCAGCCATGTGTAATTGCTGATTGTGGAGAGCATAAAGCGGGCGATCACTGGGGCGTGGCTTCTAATGACGGCTCCGGAGACGTGCACCCAGACTTCCCTGAGGACTCGGACGTTGACTTTAACGATGTGAGTGTTTCTCGATGATATCTCATCTGTGCATGTAGGAAATACTTGGGTCTTGGAGTCGTGTGTATGTGTGTGTTCTCTGCGTTATCACATGCAGGACTGATGAGGTTGTTGGGATGAATTCAGGGAGAAAAGTGAAACTGTGGTGAACTTTGACACACTTGTATTGATCTAAAAGTCCTGAAGTCAAGGCATTTATTACTCCAGTTCTGAATGATATAGCTCATTCTTCCTCTTCTTATTATCTGAAGTGTATGGTTGGTGACTTGGCAAGCAAGGTACATTACAAGCAGACTCCCACAACAATTTGTATAGACACAGGAGTAATTAATTGCTCCCATTTAATAGACGAGGCATTCAGGGTGGAATTCATGGCTTGTCCCAAAAGACACCTTCATTAGAAATTCTGGTGTATTTAAAGAGACCCCAATAATAATAATCAAAATCCATGGTACCGCACATTTCTATTGGGGGGGGGGGGACCAAAACAAACACTAAAATGTTTGCAAAGATGACAAGCGTGCGCCTTTTAAACAAAGTCTTGTGTTTACGGTTCATTTACGCTGAAATAGAAAACGGGTCTTTCACTGTTTTACACATTATGTACACGACGATAAGACGTGTCGTCTTTTTCAGGCTGATAAAGTCTTGTCTGTGGCGGAGGACGTCAAAAATATCGGGAACAACTTTTTTAAATCCCAGAACTGGCAGGCTGCTGTAAACAAGTACTCCAAAGCTCTTCGGTGAGTGCGTCTGTCTGCAACCTGCCTGCTTTTTTATTATTATTATTATTATTATTATTATTATTATTAGGGCTGCAACAACTAATCAATAATGAATTTGGATTACTTGGGTCTGTGGTGTCACTGTGGATAAACCCCCGCCTTCGATGTGCACACTGTGTGAAGGACAACACTGGGCAGAACGTGAAGTAAGGTTTTTTCGAAAATTGGGCGTCCAACCCAACTAGTCGATTTAATCGAGCGAGTAATCGATGATCAAAACAGCTGTTAGTTGCAGCCCTAATCATCTTTACTGCATCTAGAGCCTGCTGTTTCCCACAATTGAACTTTTTTTAAAAAAGTACGTTTTGTCATTGAATTGTCCCCCGCCGGACTGCGATGCAGGTATTTAGAGTACTGTGGCAGTGCTCTGGATCATGAGAGCGCGCAGAAGAAGCTGGAGCCCACGGCTCTGAGCTGCATCCTCAACACGGCGGCCTGTAAACTCAAGCTCCAGCAGTGGCAGGAGGCGGTCGAGAGCTGCAACGAGGTATGCTGGCTCAGAGAGGGAACACGTTTGAGTCTAGGTTTACAGAGGATGCTTGAGTCCCAGATCGTTACTGTAATACCACATCACTGCAGAGTTGAAAGGTTAAAGCCCTCCTGACGAGCGCCGTCATTCGTGCTGTTCTCGACTAAGCTACCTGGCTCAGGACACGCTAACGGTTAGGAGACGGTACGGTCTGTCGGACGTCTGACACAGCTGGAGAAATAGATTGTAGTGTTTTGGAATAAAAGAAAAAAGTACCCTGTGCTAGAATGGCTAAGATAAGATACACCAGCTTTAAAGTTAAGACGAAGGGTGACTCGGTGGGAATATACTTCTGGGATTATATTAAAACCCGGGTCAACTTTGCTTTTAAGAATTCCAAAGAATTTGCATTTCCGCCTGTTTCTATGAATCGATCCATAATTTTTACCTCAGGAGTTCTTGGGAAGTTCCAGCTGGCTGGCCAAAATGGTTCAAATCTGACAGCTAGCAAGAACAGCTAGTATTTTTACCTCAGGATTTCTTTGTGTAGTGGGCTAGAAATGTAGACATGCTGTCGAATGTAGTATTTTAATAATTTTTTTATATATATATTTGACATGTTCTTGAGGGAAAGCATGTCTCAGAGTGCTGTCTTTAGATTTGGACTTCAAAAGAGCAAATATATCACTGCTATCTAAGGAGGAACACGTGAGGTCCCCATTGTACAAAAACGTCACGATTAGCCCGAACGCCACCGCTCCGATTTGTCGATACGATGTGGCACGATAATTCGATCGAGGAATTTCTCCTCCTCGTACCGTAATTAAAACATTTCCGTCGCACTGAAGGATGAACCGAAGGTTAATTAGAAGCTTTAGCGGTGTACGATGATGTAGGACGGTTCATGTTTGCTCATTGTGTTCCTCGCAGGCTCTGGAGCTGAATCAGACTCACGCGAAGGCTTTGTTCAGGAGAGCGCAGGCTTGGCAAGGCCTCAAGGAGTTCGACAAGGCCGTGGTACGGAAGATAATCGCACACACTGTGAGCTCTTTATATCTCAGTTGTTCGAATGAAGACGCACCGAAATCTGTGCTGCTCGTTAAATCGTTCGGTACACTTCACTCCGCCTTAATGTGTTGGCGACACCCACACACACTCGAACACCATCTGGGATTCGTTTTAAATTGGATAGCTCCGGCTTCGTCTTCTGCGTGTTTAGAAAACTCTGATTATACACAGGACAGGCTTGTATTAGTGGGCTAGCAGGGCTAAGCCCCTCCTGCTTTCCAGAGATAAAAAGACATCGATTGGAGGTTTTCGTTTGATGTTTTCTCTTAACCAAGTGCAGCACCACCAACAGCTGTCTAGTAGCACACGACCTAATGTATTGCCTCCCTTAGCCATTCGACGAAAACATGCACATCTCGTATAATCGCTACAGACCGCTTCCGATGAGATTCTTGGGACGGTTTTAAGGACTTAAAACAAACGTGCAGAGAGCCAATCAGTTTGCAGCCTTAACGAAGCTTGTGGCCAGAAAAGGGGTGGAAAATATATTAGCCACTCTGTCGCATGGGAGGCGGATCGTCTGAGGCTAAGACTACGAGTATCTTAACAACCATGAGTATAACTCGGAGGGAGGGTTCCCAAACGTTTTGAGCAAATGACCTAATGAGTGTTGTTAAATGAACCGAGCCACAAGTAAACGCGCAGATGAGCTCAGTTTCTCTTAAAACGTTCCGCCACCGTCGTGATTGTTGTCATGAGCCGAGTCTCAAATCGAAAACTCTGACCTTTCGTTCAAAGGTCTTACCACCTTTTTTTTTTGGTAAGAATGAAAATAACTGCCTGGGGGCGTCACCAAGATGGCCGCCATTTTGTTAGCACACGTTTTCACACTTCAGACGTTCGTCCATTTGCTGGGTCGGAATCCGAGTGAAGTATTGGCTTTTTTTTAGAAACATTTTTGCTTTGTTTGCTGGTTTCAAACTGCACGTAATGAAACAAACAAACGACAAAAGTTGCCTGAGGTGCGGGTAGGACTGAAAATGTTCTCATAAAACTTTGCGTGCATGGAGAGCATGAATTTGGCTGTAAATAAATGAAATAGCTGCTGTATATTAATAACAAGCATTCGTTTTCTCTTTTTGTCCGTCAGTCCCAATATTTAGAACGCAAAGCATTTACTTCTGCAGCACTACAGCTCGGTCTTTATTTATTTAGTTATATTAGTCAGAGTACTTTCTCACTAGATCGAGAACACCTCCGTAAGACGGGCCGGTTGATCTCGCCTGCCTAAAGAACCCGACAGTAGGAGAACGTGCCCTTGGGTACGAGTCAAATTGGTAAAAAAAAAATAAAGGTTCCATCCAGTCGGACCATGGCACTGCGGTTTACTCCACCTGATTTCACACGTCTGTGTAGAGCTATGCGTTCCTCTTTGTTAGAGTCTGGCGCTTCTGCGTGACCTGTAGTGTTTGCCGGAGCGTTGATCTTTTCCTCTTATCAAATTACAGATCGATCTGAAGAAAGCACAGGAGATCGCACCGGACGACAAAGGTAAGATGCAGCAGACAGCTGTAATTCTCAGTTCCATCTCCGTCTCCTCCCCGGTGTTTCCTTTAGCGTTCGGCTCATTTCGGGTTCAGCAACATGGGGCATTCCAATCATCCGTTGTCGGCGGCTGTTATACTCCTCAACTGTCTTTTGTTATTTACAGCTCTGCCTTAGAAATGTTTAAGACTGGGAATGGTATTGATTTTGATTCAGCTTGCTCCTAAATCGATCATGTACAAAACCAGCTTGAATTCCTTTGGTGATGTATATATTTGATCATGATTCCATATGATGAATAACTTCTCGGAAATGTGCGATAGCAGCAGTCTGGTCATTGTTCGTGTATTGCAGTCGCACTCTTTGAACACCAGAGGTCGCAGTCTGCGCAACATTTAGAATATCTAGCGCGCGCTCTGGTCATGTGATCACGTTCCTTCTGGGAGAGCCTATCCGAGGTGTACTTGTGAAAACTTCCTTGTAAACGAGCTTTCGAACAGCACTGTATCCCAGTGCCTGAGAAAGACGCAGCGGAAAACGGTCATTTCAGCCGACGTTGGAGCTCCGTTTCTGCTACGAGGCTCGTTGTGTTTTAGTCGATCGTTTTCAAAGTCCCCACGTCAGCCATTTTGTTCTTGTTCAATTGTTTGGGAGGATTCATAGAAGATTGTGAACCTGTTTTGTTTCATAATGTTAAACCTTTCCTTCAGTTTGACACAGTTTTGCGTTTTTATGATGAAAAATGTATTTAGTCCATACTCCATACACCGGTACAAAACGGCAGACGTGGAACTATATAATGGGTAGTGCCTTTACCGGCCTAAAAATGTAACGTTCCCCCTTTTTGTGTTCGTTCTACAGCTATCGCAAACGAGATGCTGAGGGTCAAGCAGAAAGTGAAGGAGGAGAAGGAGAGAGAGAAGAAGATTTACTCCAAGATGTTCGCGTAAACGAGTCGGCCGTGCCGTGACCTACACGAGCCCGTGTCTTTTCGCTCACCAGTCACTAACGTAGTTGTACAAGTAAATCCAGAAGAATTTCGAGCCAGGGGTCTGAACCCTGATATAAGATCTGCATTTAACAGAAACGACTTTATCCATTATAGATCGCATACAATACTTGAATCTTGTAAACACGAACGTGTAGGCCTGACGTCCGGGTCGCGTATAGACTACTGTTTAAAACCTTTATTTAATCAGACCTTTCAGACTCAGACCGGTTGTTTGTCTTTATATTTATGTATCGGAAAGCTTGCCGTTTAACCGCCGGATGGATTTAAGACTGAAATGTTATGTTTCCGCTGTAAGATCTCAATCAGTTCACTGTGACCATGTAAACTCATCCTCACAATAAACGTGATGTTTAAAGATGAGAGAATAAAAACATAGCTTGAGCTTTGGGAAAATGGATTTATTCTAGCAGTTTCACGTCATATAAACACAGCACAACAGTCGAGGCTACAGGAGTACCGTTGTTAGCTTACGTGCTAATAGCGGACATATCTGCACTTGTGCGTTTACAGGCACCGCGCTTCGTTTCACCCCACGTGGTTAAACGTTAACCTCTTTTAATATAGAAGTCTGTTGCGGGATGCTTTCAAACTTTACAAGATGAACATTAAAGATGACGCCACTCACGTCGTCGTGATCGTTGACGCACGTTAGCGCCCATAATGGAGGATCTGGGAATATTCTGATCTGTAGGCACACACGATCACAGGCCGTTGTAGGCTGGTCCTCCGCTCCCCTCAGGAACGACCCAGTTGATGTTCTGGCTGGGATCTTTAATGTCACACGTCTTACAGTGCACGCAGTTCTGGGCGTTGATCTGTAGCCTCATACCATCACCCGACTCCAACGGAACAAACTCGTACACGCCTGGGAGGGAGAAATGGGGAAAAAAAACCAAAAACCAGACGACGCCTGATTAAATCGAAAGTCCTGGATTGGACGCGAGTCCACTGTATGAGTACAAGCGAACGAGCTGTTACTATAGAAACGAGGACGTACGATTTGAATTCGCAGCACTAAATTCAAAGCTACCGTTAAAGAAAACGAATCGACACCTTCCGACCAATCAGATTGGAGGATACAGCAGCGCTGTGGTTCAAGTCGTCGATCGTAGTATAAGCCGTGAAAAGTCGACTCGAGTGCATTTATTTATTTCCTTGAGTTCATGCCCATTCCCGCCCATATTCACGAAGCTCCGCCCCCAGCATCAATACAAACGAGCCTCCTGGACAGGTTTCCAAATGGGGCTGCACAGCTTAATCTGTTTAAAGACAGAAGAACCTACACACCAGCAGGACAAAACCTCTGCTCAGGGCCGTCATAGATGGCGAGGTTCCGTGCTACGGGAACGCCGTCGTCCTTCAGCGTGAGGTGAGGAGGCTGGTCGTGCTCGTGATTGGTCCCGCTCAGCGCCACCGATGACAAGAGATCGAAGCTGATTTTCCCATCGGGCTTCGGATACTCGATGGGCGTGCAGTCTTTCGCCGGCTTCAACTGGGCAGCATCCGTACCTGTGAGGAAAATAAACAATAGTAAATCACGGTCATAACGACGCGACGATTAATAATGGATCATTCCTATAATGGATCATTCCTAACGGGGGGGAATTAAAAACACAATATACATGATGATAAGGTGTGTTATTTTCTCACCGCAGTGTTTTAGCGTCCACGGCTCTTTTCCCCTCAGTATCCAGTAGAAGATTCCGGTGTACAGCATCCCTCCGTACAGCCCAAAGTAATTGTGGAACGATGGCCGAATGTTCCTCACGGCATACAGCTCCTTCCAGATCCAGGAATTCTTCAAATTTCCCTCGTACTCAGGAACGTGCAGACCTAACGGACGAACGACAGACAATAACGGTTCTGTTCGACCTCGCTAGCTTCGTGTCTTGCAAACCCGAGTAGCTGGACGTCACGTGCCTGCCGTCTCGGACTCCGTGCTCTCGTCTGTCAGTTTGTCAAAGATGGCCTCTGCTGCCAGAATGCCGCTCTTCATGGCCGTGTGCGTTCCTTTGATCTTGGGGACGTTCATGAACCCCGGGCTGCAGCCAATCAGAGCACCTCCAGGGAACGTCAGCTTGGGTATAGACTGTTTAAAAAAAGACACAGGACTTATTAGTAACTTAACCAGGCCTTGAATACAGTGAAGTGATTAGAATACTGAGACCTGGTAGCCGCCTTCATTTAGAGCCCTTGCTCCGTACGCGATCCTGTTTCCTCCCTCCAGAGTGGGGGCCACGGACGGGTGATGCTTCCAGCGCTGGAACTCTCTGAAGGGATTCAGGTAAGGGTTGGTGTAGTCCAAACCCACCTGCATACACACACAGTGAAATTATTAAGAAGGATTCAAGATGGCCGACATTCTGGAAATGGGGTCCAATTGACTCCACTGGTGTCTTTTTTTGGGGGGGGGGGGGTTGAAATATAGGATTTGAACAAAAATTGGTATGCAAGGTCAAAAAACAGTCCCCTCCAAAACTATTGGAACAGCAAGGCCGATTCCGTTGTAGACTGGAGACATTTTTGAGATCAGGATATGAATATGGGGGCGCACGGCGCACTTAGTGGTTAGTACGTTCGCCTCACACCTCCAGGGTCCGGGGTTCGATTCCCGCCGGGGCCATGTGTGTGCGCGGAGTTTGCATGTTCTCGGGTATTCCGGTTTCCTCCCCCAGTCCAAACACATGCATGGTAGGCTGATGGGTGTGTCTAAAGTGTCCGTAGTGCATGAATGGGTGTGTGAGTGTGTATGTGATTGTGCCCTGTGATGGACTGGCACCCT
>JAOUWY010000001.1:30268856-30280066 GCA_025728095.1 Prietella phreatophila | reverse complement strand
ACTGTTCAAATAAACCTACCATTAAAATTATAGACTGATCATTTCTTTGTTAGTGGGCAAACGTACAAAATCAGCAGAGGGTCAAATACTTTTTCCCCCCACTGTATAATCTTCCTCTGAATATACAGTACATTGTCTGAATTGTGTCACGGTATTCAAAAATGTGTTTTCTTGCTCAAAACCACTGTTCGAAAATATTCACACGCACACATGGAAGTTCCGACAGCCATCAGATTGCAACCTTTAAGATCCTGACTCTTGCGGCCAGAATGGTGAAGCCGTGGGCAGAATATCCGAGATGAAGTCTTGATTGCCATGAAAAAGGATTTTCCAAAAAAAAAAAACGGAACCTTATTTTGTAAACCGTTTGTGAAAATGCCTATGGTAGAAAATTGAAAGACTGAAAGACTTACAGCAAAGGGAAATGATGCACATGGCATGAAGCTTGTTCTCTGAGCGGATGTACGAGCGCATGCAGATGACGAAAATGTTGCCAAAGCAGGTGGTGGCAGACACGACCCAGACAAAGACACGCAGCACAATGTTGGCCAGAAGGTCCTCAAATGATGAGATGCCATCTGTGTTGGGCTTGCAGCTGCGTACGTGAGGAGCATAGCCACAATACTGGAACTTTTTAAAATAGCTGTGTTCAGGAACAGAAAAACAAGCACACTGGATCAGAGTGATAGAGGACATCTTGCTCAACCGGTTACTCATTTCACTTCTCATGGGGATCTGAATCATGTACTGTAAGCTGGAGTGGTATCTGATGCATGACTATGTGTACATCTCACTTAACTCAAAATCAAATAAAAATTCAAAATACCCCCTAAGATGATATGAGGAAGAAACCTTGAGAGGAACCAGACTCAGAAGTGAACCCGTCCTCACCTGGGTCACGACGGATAGTGTGAAAGTAACAGAAAGTTCATTACAGTTTTTATATGAAGTCTGTTAATGGACCTGGTAATTGCAGTCCCAAGGTTATATCATTTTTATTTTACACCTAGACGCGCTGGTCTGATGTGTTAAAAACGCACACATGATGTGATGTTGTGATTCTGCAACGGAGCTCCCTCAGCACACCAATAATGTATATTGGCGTATGAGAACAATAAGTTGTGGTCTTGAGAAAACAACCTTTTTTGTTGTTGTTGTTGTTGTTATCTTGAGATCATAATAATAATAATAATAATAATAATAATAATAATAATAATAAAAGAAACAACACGTGGCCTTTCTGGACTTCTGTGATAAACCCCAGCCAAACGTTTTTATCGCGATTTTGATCAACGCTACCGTTGCCGAGCAGAATGATTTGGCGCACTGCTTAAATAAGACGTTGTAATCTAACTTCATGGAGGTTTCCCATGAGCTGCGAAAGATTCCATCTAATGATACTTTAAGCTGCATTTCCGAAGTGAACAGAATCAGAAAGGAAAATCTTTGACGTAACTAACTTAGCCGCTGGCATGAGAAATAACTCAGACCTCATGTCATCACCTACTCAATCTTAAGTGCCTTGGGAACTTTGTACGTTGAAAATAAATAAATAAATAAATAAATAAATAAATGAATGAATGAATGACGCTTGTAACTGCCGTCCACCACTGGCGCCGTCCAATGAAATAACGGAGACGTCCATGTTAGAGGGGGCTTTTGCAATTGATATGTTTCGCGCCGTTAATCCATATATCACCGCGAGATATCTTTTAATGCCTTAGTTTGTTTGATTCTGGTTCTTGGACTTGGCTTTGAGTTCGTCCACCATTTTCTTTTTTCCAGCTTCCGAAAATATGCCGTCATTTGCAGTAGGGGGGGCACTTCTCAGTACTCAAACTGATGTGTCCTCGTTTCCTCGCTCCTCCGTCCTCCAGGAGTGAAGCCCACCATCTTGAAGGAGATATCAATTCTCTAACTGGCGAGGAACGAGGAAGCTTCCAGAAGAGCTAGGAGCGAGGATACATGGGAGTATCCTATGCAGAAGTGTTTCTTGTCGGAAAACCCGACACGCGTATGAATTCCCCTCCTCTTTTACATCTGCCACAATCTCAAACAAAGTCCTTTGATGATGTGATGGAATTCTGTGTGAACCATAATTAAACGATAATAGGCTTACGAGTATTGTAATGAATCATTTGGATATGCAAAGCTGTACAAAAGGTGTAATGATTGATGTGCTGTTCATTAATTCACCGTTGAATAACCCGGAGATTTCACATGCCATCAGCGAACTGTGCTTCATTACGAATGCCGTTATCAACCGAGCTCCAACGACATAACGGCAGATCCCTGAAGCGCAGTGAGGTAATCCACCCGAGCACGGTCGTCGTTAACCGACGTCGCTTTGAAGTGACGCCTGAGAGAGCGAGGAGATTCCATTCGACTTGCTTTAATTCCTCTCTCCTCACGTCTCAGGCATGCATCCTTCCCTCGCATCAGAAGAGGGTGGAGCTAAGGCGGCGAGGAAAGGAAACGAGGTTGTTCAAATAAGAAAGGATTTCGCAATTGAGACAGCTCTTATAACGGCCGATTCCATGGTCGGTGCCCTGACTGCTGAACTAGGGAGCTGATTGAGATGCACCCAAAGTCACATCGACCAGGAAGCGCACTCTCAAGCGTTGGGGCGAGGAGTGTGGGGGCGGGGCAATACCTGACAGCTGTGAGATTATGCTCTGTGATGTATTGACACCCCGTTCAGGGTGTCCTCCACCTTGTGCCCCGAGATCCCTGGGATAGACACCAGGCTTGCCGTGACCCTGTGATGGATGGATGGATGGACCTCACAAAACAAGCAAACATCATGCAATATCGTCGCAATTTTGCTGTACACTTCGAACAGGCATGCAAAGAAGTATGACGCATGAAGTATGACACGCTCTTCTCAAGAAGAGATCGCTTAATGCTGGGATAAAATACCTTAGCTGGTAAAAGGTGTTTTCAGAGCACTGAGTAGCTCATGTTTATGAGGAAAAAACAAGTTTAATGAGTGAAGAAGAAGAAGAAGGAGAAGAAAAAAAACCCCAAGACTTACATATGTGTGAGGTTTTTCAGAGGCTCAAACATCCTCCTTTGAATGTTCCCGATCTCGATACCCTCGATACTCCTGAAAGACAAACCATTTTCTCGTAGCATTTCATATCTGCTTGAAAGGACAACAATCTTTTAAAGAAACCCTCGATGCGTGAAAGGAAAACACACGCCGTCCTTGTGAACGGACTCTGCAGTGTGCTATATCGCTGCACAATTACCAAAACTACCAGATCTGCTTTTTTCCGTTTGTTTGTTTCCATCTAAATGCATGTAGCTGATAACAAGTGCACCAAGTGAAAGAGTGATAATGTATGTTCCACAGAGCCTCATAGTGAGCTGGGGATAAAAACGGTTCTTTAGTTGCTCCTGAAAGCTTGTTCCAAAAGTGCTTTGGGCTTCGCTGCTAGTTATAATAGTGACAAACAGCCACCCACACTGACTATTCAAACAGGTCACAGTACTAATTTATTTGTATTTATTTTTCGCACTATGGATGAAACTTTTACAAGTGCTACTCTATAATAACCCAAACGTCCGATCTGGATGGTGGCCACTTCTACTCCAGAATATTAATAGAAATACTACCAACAAACACAATATGACAAATGGTTGGGAAAACTCTATAAAACATAGTTTCTCTGGGTTATATAAGTCACCGGTTGATTCAGACATACCTTCATGACTGAAAGCTCAGTTCAATGAAAAACTTCAATCAATCTCGAGTGCACTTTTAGCGCTTTATACAAGTGTGTATACGTGTTCTGTGTTTCATCTGGTTTTGTTTTCCAGGTGTTTGTTCCTGCTCTGGGGTTCCTGATTATAGCCTGTGCCTATTTAACCAATTTGCAGTTATATATTATCTGTGAATGACCTCGTCTGGTTCTGCACTGGCCTCTGAGATTGACATTTATTCTAGGATAGAATAATACCATTCGGTTTAGCAGCTATTGTTGTTCGTATTCCTTTATTCATACACAATCCAGTGATTTGCTCAGAAAGGCTCTAGGCATTTCGCTCGAGATCGGGTCAAAGAATACGTAGCGTTCGCCGCATCGATGCTACGGTCAATGAGTTCGACTTACAATGACTTCAGCTTGTGCAGTTTGTCGAAATGGTCCACTTGAAGCTCCTGAATTGGGTTGTAGGAAATATTCCTGTCATGTAGGGAGAAAGAAAGAAATGGGTTATTGCTTTAAAATGGCTGACATTCATGTCACAGCGGATGGCAGTTAGAGTTCATGGGAATTTTACGATCGAGAGCGGTTCAGGATTGTTGACGGTCGAGGGAAGGAGACAAGAGATGCAAGAAGCAAAGGACTTACAGCTGCAGCAAGTCTCCAAGATTTACGAAAAGATCCGGTGAGATTTTCTCGATTCTATTACTGGATAAGTCTCTGCAGGAAGAAAAAAAAAAACCCCAAAACATGAACTTGACTTTATACGCACTGAGAAGCAATCTAATCAGATACAGGGGAAATTATCGGCATGAAATGAAGCAAAAAGGATCGGATAAAAGAAAACAGTACATGCAATGATTCGAATTTCCTCTACCAAAAAAAACAATCTCATACATAGTCAAAAAATAGCAAGATAGTAATTTCTTTACAATAAAAATGAAAAGAAAAAAAGAACAAAACTTAGTATAAGTAAAGTTTATGGCTTGCCAGACAAGACCGATCACATACACCAAGGTTCTTCTTCCGAGCATTTCCCCTACCTACTCACAGCACATATTTCTTGTTTTTATGGCATGTAAAAGCCAATACACGATAAATATTTGCACACTGCAAGACTGGATAAGTTCATTTAACTCCACAAATTTGAGGAAAGTAATTACCTCGAAATTTTTACGTTGATAAATCAATTTCTTCAAGGCAAATACACTTAAATCTATCAAAAATGTAACTCAAACTTGGTGTTATTTAAGTGTATTTGGCTTAAAGAAATGTTGACGTAATTAGTTTTCCTCACATTTTTGGAGTTAAATCAACTTATCCGGTTTTACAGTGTGTGCTGTAAATCTCCATCATCATGGGAACGTTTAACACATGAGACGAAAAAATGTTTACCACTGCAAGAGGTAAACATTTTACAGTGATTGCACCAGTGAACATACTACCTCGCCGCACAGTGAGGAGGAGGTTTCAGGAATCATTTATGTTTCGTATGATGTTTTATACATCCAGGTATTTTGTGGGGGTCTAGTGAAGATCAGTGGTGTTCTGAATGCGGCTAAATATCGAGGCATTTCTATATAAACCCTGGTTGGCTCTGCCAGGAGGTTAAGACCTAGAGATCCAAATAAAAATAGAGAAATGGTAGCAGGATGAGTGGTTTCTAAAGTCATGTCCGGATTTAAACCCCACTGAGAGTAGAAATCAGTTCACACTCACACCTACAGATTTAAAATATACTCTTTTTCAGCGATTCTTCAACCTTGCTAGATATTACATTACGTGAACGCCTCAGCATTGTTATTCTCCCCAGAAGAGTCATTGTGAAATTTTAACTGCTCGGTGCCGATGATTTTGAAAACATAAATTAAAAATGTTTACGCTCATCTGGGGATATCAATTTTTCTCTCGTTTTCATGATGTTTTGGAGTCAGCTGAAGTTCTATCTTTGACGTTCTACACTCTTTGTAGGAGAACAAATCTCATTTCACACTTCAGCTGGCAGAGAAAACTGGGCCAAATTGTGCTGACTTTAGAACCGATGAGCAAATGGGACCAAGAGATTTCTTAATTTGGTTCTTAAAAAAAAAAAAGAAACGAAAAGAAAGAAGTCGGGATTTAAACTCTGGAGGATATTTTGTGTTGATTATTTCTGCAAAACTGCAGTGCGGGAGATCGGACTGACACGGAACGTACAGCTCGCCCAGCTTGCGCAGCAGAGAGAACGCTTGCTCATGGATATGACTGATCCGGTTCCTCTGAAGGACTCTGGGTGGAAGAGAGAGATAGAGATCGACAGAGAGAGAGAGAAAGGAGGACGACGAGGAGGAGACAGATGCAGACAGGCAAAGAAAGTAGAAAGAGCGAGAGATACAGAGAGAAGACAGGAGAAGAACCGTAAAAGAAGCATTGTATTAGTACACATAATGTCTGAATGTTCTATCATTTCTAGAAATGACGAATCATGATGTATTACACAAATATATATTCATACTACAAAGTTTAAGCATTGATGAGATTTTATTTCCGTTTCTATGGTAACAAATAACACAGAGGCTCGTAGAATGAATGCGAGACACGTATCGACTGAAAAGCATCTGTAACTATTAATATGGTGATGTTTTCGGTGAGCAGAAGATTTAATTAAATGCTATCCAACATTTCTCGAAGGAGTCTCCAGTGTTAGCGCTTTGTAAGAGCCAGAGATAAAGCTGTGACTTTCGGTCCACTCCTTCATCGAGTAGGCCTCTACGTGGTTTCATTCCTTAAATAACAAACCGAGTAAAAAGTCACATTTTATCTTTAAAAGTAGTCGTATTCTATGTTAAATGATTAAACCGGGTACATAAAATAGACACCAGCAGCTTGTTAATAACCAGACACAAGCAGCAGGAACTTGAGACTTGCCTCGGTTACCTGCTACAAAAAAAAAAAAGAAAAGTAAAAGTGCTTAGACGTGAAAATAATTTACAGAACATCATTTGATAGCAGGTCATGGAAAATGTACTTACAGCACGGTAAGCATGCTACAGGACCAGAATGTTCTATTGTCCACAATCTCCATCTGATTCTCTTCCATATCTCTGCACATACACACACACACACACACACACACACACACACACACACACACACACACACACACACGATCATGTTAATACATTTATAATCATTTACAATCGTTGCCAAGTGCACTGATTTGAAGTTTTTTGCTCAATCATTAGCATCATAATCGCTATGCGGTCTTTTCTATATTTCGTGTGCAAAAGTTCGCATCCCCCGTATTTTATTTAAAAACAGGAAAATCCAACGCTATTTGACAATTTATTTACGAAACCGACAGACAGAACAATAATCGGTTAAAACAGGTGTCAAGAAGAATGTGCACCCGTGCTAATATTATCATTAAAATCAGTAATAATAGAATTTGAAAGAATAGTTGATGGAAACGTAAGTGCTTGCACAAGAGGTTTCCGGAGAAATCTCTTACAAGCCTAATCTGTATAATCTAGATTATAATCTATATATATTTACAGCAGGAAGAAGAGCCCCACAGTTATGGAACAGTCTTCCAATTAGTGTTCTGGACTCAGACACAGTCTCAGTGTTTAAGTCTAGGCTTAAAACCGTATTTGCTTACTCAAGCCTACTCTGACTAGACTTTCTATTACGCTAAGGACAGTCGTAACAGTCTCTTCTCTCCCTCTCTCCTTCTGCTGAGCCACACACGATTTTATGGAGATCCTAGAGATCCTGAACCTTTCTGTTCTTCCTGCCTGATCCGTTTCGGATGTCCTACCTCTGGATGGAGCTCTCATCTACTCCAATTCCAGATTGCTGGGACTACGGCTGCTTCTAAAGCCAAATAGACTTCATATAAATCCATAATGAACTTTTTCACACTATCTGTTGTTAACCAGGTGAGGACGGGTTCCCTTCTGAGTCTGGTTCCTCTCAAGGTTTCTTCCTCTTAACATCTCAAGGAGTTTTTCCTCATCATCCGGACCTGCCTGATCCAGGAATCGCTCATCAACTGGAAGCTACAGCCTGGAGTTTGCTTAAGATGGTACTGCTTGAAGTACCATGAAATAGTTTTGGACATCAATTCCATATGCTGTTGGATTGCTGTGGTTGATGGGACTACAGCTGCGATGGCCTTGGGACTGAATTACCACATGCAGTTTTGCACTTGGGTCTCCTTTGGTGAGTTCTAGTTCTAGTTCATGTACAAACCACAATATACTTTCTTTTACTCTCAGACCATCCGTTGTTACCCAGATGAGGACGGGTTCCCTTCAGAGTCTGGTTCCTCTCAAGGTTTCTTCCTCATATCACCTTAGAGAGTTTGTCCTCACCGCCATCACCAATGGCTTGCCCAATTGGGATTTATCCACACACTTAAAATCCGTACCCCGTGTTTAAATGTTTCTGTAAAGCTGCTTTGAGACGATGTCCATTGTAAAAAGCGCTATACAAATAAAACTGAATTGCATATATACTGTATCGGCGTGTATTGAAAGCAATGCACTGACTCAAAAGAGTTCAATATTCACACGCCGAGTCTGCAGAATACATCAACATCGAGCTATTTTAAAACTTCAATCTTACAGCCAATTTAATCGTGGCATCTCCAGGCATATATCATCCACATTTGTCAGCGCGTTTTTCAAAAGAACCCTGCAACAAAGCAATACACACCACATGAACACAGTTAAAGGCATAACAGTTATTTTAACACCGCAATCACAGACACATCCCAGTGTTAAAAAAAAGCCTCTTTAGCGCCAAAAAAGCAACAGTTAGAGGGCAAAAAACTCACAGCAGCACGAGAGAGCTCAAGCCTGAAAAGGTCAGCGAGGAAATGTGGTGGATTTTGTTGTTTTCCAGAATCCTGCAAATGAATAAAAATACCAAGGAGCTCATTAATAAACATTACAGTCTAGAATGTTTTCAAGCACTGGTTCCTTGAATGCAACGTTAATTGATGCACGAAGGCTGTGGTCGGTAAAAGGATTTTAACCAGCGGACGTGTGATGGGACGGCTTCCGGGACCGACGTGTGTAAGATGATGAAGTGTGATTCGGACGAATGAGATGATGAAAAAGAGACAAGTGTCGATTCATGGCAACTTTATAGCGTCCTGCTTGGCATCGTACATCCTACTTACATGCCGGAATCGATCAGAAACATGGGAATTGAACTGCTTACAGCCATTCCAGTTTGTGCAGGTCCTGAAATACGCCTGGCATTAGGCTAGAGATTCGATTGTGGCTCAAATACCTACGAAAACAAAAAGAAAGAATGGCTCTGAGTATAAGGGTTCAATCCTCTCGTTTACACACAAAAAGAAGCCTTTGGTAAATCTCAGCATCCATGATTCTAACTCAAAGAACTGGAGGTAGGGTTTAGAAATAGCCTGCATTTTTTTATTAGTAAGTAAGTGAGATTTATTTATAAACCATATTTAAATTCACACACGTTGACCAAAGTGTTGCCGATTGAATAAAACAGAATAAGAAATACAGGGAAGTCCAAAAAGACTTAGACCACACGGGAAATCTGGGAATAAACAAAGCTTTAGTATTTTGTTCAATGTTTAATGCTCCGTTCTAGTGAAACGTGTTCAGACAACACTCTAATGGATTGATCGAGATGGATTTGATCCGACGGATCATCAGGTTTAACACAAACACTCTTCCTGTCGCCCAGAGATCTCAAGTTTGAATCCCATCTGTGGCCAGGAAACAAGAGAGGCAATTTTGGCTGTGCTTTCTAGGTGGGAGGGGATTGGCTAGTCTCTCTGTCAATCACAGAGAAGCTAGCCAGTCGTGAGCATCTGTGAGCTCATGCATGAAGAAGAAGGCAGGTAGCTTGTTCCATGGTGGTTTAGTGATTAGTGCGTTTGACTCACACCTCCAGGGTTGAGGGTAAGGAGTTTGCATGTTCTCCCCGTGCTGCGGGGTCTCCTCCGGGTACTCCGGTTTCCTCCCCCAGTCTAAAGACATGCATGGTGGACTGACTGGCATGTCCAAAGAAGTGTTTGTAGTGTATGAATGGTGCTTGAATGTGAATGTGCGTTTGGGCCCTGCGATGGACGGGTGTCCCTCGGCTTGTTCCCCATACCTCCAGGGATAGGCTCCTCCAGGTTCCCCATGACCCAGCAAGGATAAGCAGTTCAGAAAATGGATGGATGAAGAATATCACCCATTAGCTCTACCCAAACACCAGCATGTACAGGTAGGTTTTAAGACCAGACTTGAAGTCCAAAATGGAGGAGGCATATTTTTTGTCCCTCCGAGATTTCGGAATTTTGCGATCGCAGAAATGAACACAAAATCAAGCAAACGCCGCAATATTCAGTGGAGCTTGACACTTTTCAAAATTACTACAGATTTTCCACATATTTGGCCCAAGATGAGTCATGTGACATCATCACGACGTGCATTCGTCCAAATGAACCTTTTCGGCTCGTGTGCGTTCAACATGAGTACAGCTAAAAGGTCTCATTACCAACAAATATCACTCTCACAAAGAGCGCGCAAAACAATTTTGTGTAATTGCGAAAAAGTTCACCAATTGTAGAGTAGAGGAAACGAACATGTAGGATGGTTTTAAAACTGAGCACTCACAGCCGCGTCAGGTTGTAAAGGCCTCGGAACGCGTAGGGTTCAACCACTTTGATGCGATTGTGCTGTAGGTATCTAAAGAATAGTTCAGAAGGGTTAGGGGTTGTTACAGACGATCACAGCAAGATCAGAACCATTAAAGCAAAATCTCCCTTTCTGAAATGACATTCTATGATGAAAACATATAAGGAATAAAAACACCTGGAGCATGCTGTTGTGGGAAGAAGAAAATCAATCGGTGAAGCATTTGCAAGATACTGTATATGATGTGGTTCTTGTACCTTTGAGGCTGTTTGCAACTAGGCAAGCAGAACATTTACAGCGGGCTTAGTAATGGTGTTTATGCCCCATGGGGAGGAATTATTCCAGCTAGGAGTGTCTCATTAGAAAGAAAACCCACAATGGGCATGCCTAATTTAGCAGTCTTTTAGAAGCTTGAATTGGGTGTAAATGTTTTCATAGGCCAAACCGAACGAAATATTCCCAACAGATTTAGAAAGGTATCGCTGATTTTCTTCATACTCACATGTTAATATGAATCCATGCCAATCAAGCGTAGATTATTAACGGTGACTAAACAGTGAAAGGGTGTCTACTAAGAGTTCATGCGTTGCTATTACTTTGAACTGAATGACAATCCTTATTTGTCCTTATTAAGTCCTTAATATGAAATGATGTGATCTTACTGAGGTGCAGTGGAATGAGAGCAGAAAACACAGGTTCTTACAGCTTCTGAAGATTTTGGTACTTAATGAACATGTCAGCGTTCAGTTTCCTCAACCAGTTCCTTTGCAAAGACCTGGACGAGAGAGAGAGAGAGAGAGAGAGAGAGAGAGAGAGAGAGAGAGAGAGAGAGAGAGAGAGAGAGAGAGAGACA
>JAOUWY010000001.1:30254769-30265671 GCA_025728095.1 Prietella phreatophila | reverse complement strand
CTCTCGTCCACCGGTGTAAACTCCAACGTAACGGCGCTCAGCTGGGGACTTGTGAGTATCCCCACACCCGCCCGGCGAACCCCAAAATTGCTCCCGATTGCAAGTTAGCACCTTGCATGGCAGCTCTGCTACCACTGGTGTATGAATGGGTGAATGAGACACAATGTAGTGTGCTTTGGATAAAAGTGCTATATAAGTGCACAATTTACCATTACAGCACTCCATAATTCATTATTTTCTCATCACAGCATGCCCCGTGGTGTTTTGTTTCTTATATAAAGTACAGGTTTAAGTAGCGGTGTGTGAAACTGGTTCCAAAGGAGTGTTTTGTTCAGTTCAGTTGTGTACTGAAGAATCCTGACTGACTCGGGGAAGCAGCTGAGTTTATGAGATATGGAGTTTACGGGAAGGACAGCTGCATCTGAGACTAAATGAGCAACAGAGGGAGGGTTATTTTGTGTGGAGAATATCATTAACCTAATTTTATAGAGTGAAGGTGTCACAATTTCCACTGACTTTTTGGGATTTCATTCCCCGACTGCCCGGCTAAAACGTAAATATATCAACACAGAAATGATTAGAAAGTGCCAAAAAAAAAGGCCGAGAAGTAAACAACACCGTTTTCAGACGCACAATACAGCCTCTGTGTTTTTCGAAGCACAAAATCAGTTTTTAAGCAAAAGAGGCATAAAATATGCCCTGAATGCCATTTGGCTCTTTGATGTGTGGTTTGTTAAATGAAGAAACTAAATGACCCATAATTGATCTGCTCACAGTTATCTAATAACATTTAGCCTAATGTTGTTCATGCACACTCCTCAGCAACTTATTAACTTCATTTTTAATGAAAGTATTGGAACAGCCAGGCCAATACTATTGCTTTCGCTATACATTGAAGACATCTGAGTTTGAGATCGAAAGATGACTGAGACGACAGATCAGAATTTCAGCTTTTCCTCATTTTTGCTTCTAGACATGTTAAACAACTTAGAACTTAGCACCTTTTCTTTGAACCCACTCGTTTTTTCAAGCGACCTAAAATATCGGAACATGTGTCTAATAGGTGTTTCCTGCTGCCCAGATGTGCCCTGTTAGGTTAATTGTTTAAAGAATGAATAGCTCTGAATGTCTACACTTGGTCGGAGCCCTCGGTTTTGCCGGTCAAGACTGCATTTGTTGTTAAAAAGGATAAACCAACATGAAGACCAGAGAGCTGTCTATGGGAGAAATGCAATCTAGTTTTAAGCTGAGAATCATTTCCTCATATTTGCATCTAAATGTGTGAAACAACTTAGAACATGGCACATATTCTTTGAACCCACCAAAAATATTGGATCATGTGACTAATAGGTGTTTCTTGCTGCTCATGATCCTAAACATCCTAGAAGCTCATCTGTGAAACATGGTGGAGGTAGTGTCATGGCTTGGGCTTGCATGGCTCCTTTTTGAAAAGGGTCACTAATCTTGATTGATGATGTGGAAACACTCGATCTGCCAGTTCACAGAGAAATGCATCCAATCTAATCTGTAGGAAGTTCAACATGCAGCAGGACAATGACCCTAAAAGCACTGCCAAATCAACAAAGGACTTCATCAGGGGGGAAAAGCAGAAGGTTTTATTCAATCATCAGACCGTAACCCGACTGAGCATGAAGGGAATGAAGTGATATGCAGCCAAATATTATTCTAATATTTACTTTCATTTACCTTCTCCCTATCTGTTCCTATATTTTTTCTCACCTAAAACTTGTGTGGAAAGACACCAAAGTTGCTAAGCTGTTTAACACATCTAGATGTTAATATGAGGAAATGAAAGCTGAAATCCTCATCTATTGTCTCATAATCGTCTTTTGATCTCAAACCCAAATGTCTTCAATAGAGAAAACAATTGATTTAGCGCGACTGTATATATAAATGCAAATTAGGTTCGAAAATCCAGCTGGTCCAGACTGTCAAGTCGGAAATATTATCATGAACCTGCTAAAGAACCTGCAGGGACCTTAACTCTTTTACAAGCAAGAGATTTGAACTTTTCGTATAATAATGAACTGAAATGAATGTTCTGAATGAATGACTGATGTAAATCAGTCAGTGGTGCAGCTGGTAGTGTTGCTGTTTGGCTGCCTCACAGCTCCTGGTTCCTCCGCATGTGCTGAGCAGCGTATCCGACAGCCGTGACAGTAATTCATGCTGACTGTATACCAAACCCTGACAGATCATGTGTTCGCTCTAAAGCCAGCGTCTTCTGGTAAACTCCTATTTATCAGCCGGCGATGCCTTGATCTCCCATGCAGTGATTTAACAGCAGCCCTGCCACTCGAGCAGCGGGTTCGGGTGATGACTCGCGCGCACACATACCCACACCCATACACAGACACAATTCGAGCGATCCTTATGGGCACGATGAAGAGGAACTCACATCATGGTGACGTTCGTAGATACCGCAGGGACGTCTTTAAAGTGAGCACCGTTGCAGTCGAGCTCCAAATCCCTACACTGACACTCGGTTGGTACGAGCCCAAGTACTGAGGAAAGGAGGGAGAAATAGAGAGACAAGAGCGAGAGAGAGGGGGAGAAGAGAGATGTTAGGGAGAGTAATGTATTTCGATTTGGACTGACTTTCAGAGAGAAATGTACAGCAGAAGCAGGAGAGAGAGAGAGAGAGAGAGAGAGAGAGAAACAGAGAGAGAGAGAGAGAGAGAGAGAGAGAGAGAGAGACTGGTGCTAACTTGTCTTGCACATATTCCACAATATTAAATGCAGCTATGAATGGTTAAAAAGCATGATGTCATCTATTAATAAATTAAAAAGTGCAATCATTGCTAAATCACTGTGGTGTAAGAGGAATTATATATAATATTGTATATATACAATATATATCTTCTTGGTTGTTCTTCAATTATCAACGTGCCTCAGTAGCATCATCCACTATAGTGTCTGTTTTAGACACATTTTGGTTTTCTACGCTACCCCTTCACAACAGCAGTGATAAGAGAACAGATAGTAATTTACTTTTGATGAGAGTTGGCCAAATAGAACAGCACTGGGGTTTTGTTTCCCGTATAATGGTGACAGCAAACACAAAAACAACAACCATTGTTTCGGCTCATTTTGACAACAGCAATCAGGTACTGCATGGATGTGACTTAAATACAAACATTTCCCAACAGAGTATTTATTTTTTGTGGGAATTCATTTAATTTGAATGGCCGGATGGACAAAAAGACAAACAGAGAATCAGAAAGATAGACAGACGGATAGATGGGTGGATGGTCTGATGGATAGATGGATGGATGGATGGAAAAACCAACAGGTTTATTGATGGGTGGATGGATGACTTGCTGGATGGATGGATAGCTAGATGGATGAATTGGATGACTTGTTGGATTGACTGAAGGAAGGATGGATTGAAGACAGACAATTAGAGGTGATAGATGGATGCACGGATGAATGGACAGAGTTAGACAGAGAGATACAGACAGTTGGATGAATGGCTGGATGTCCCAATGGGTGGACAGAAAGATGAAAGACTGAAAGATGAACAGACAAACAGATGGATGAATGGATGGATTGGTAGCTGAATAGACAGACAAACAGACAGACAGGTTGACATATTGATAGATGGAAGGACAGACAAAAAATAGATGGATGGATGAATGGCCCAATGGATGGACAAACGGACTGACAGATGGACAGACAAACAGATGGATGGATGGATTGATAGCTGAATGGACAGACAATCAGAGAGACAGACAGACAGATTGACATATGGACAGACAAAAAATAGATGGATGAACGGATGGAATGAAATGGATAGAAAGAGGCAGACATTGACAGATTGGTAGGAGGGCAGATAGATAGATAGATAGATAGATAGATAGATAGACATGAACAGCATTTTCCTAGCTTGCTCTAATCACTTCAGTTTCAGGAGACTGAATTCTGGATCTTTACTTACGACATGTGGTTGACTTGGTTCCAGTGTCTTTACTGGGCATCCCAAAGTATTTGTCAAACAAATGAGGCCAGCCATTGTTGTCTCCTGAAAAATGATGCAATGATGAGTCAACTACTATGCTCGAATTTTCTCACAGAAAAAACAGCCTATAGATTTCCAGACCCCACAGATGCGATGTATCATCCTCCTCTAATAACACATGCTCTCTATACACGTCTAACACTGTGATTTTTCACTTCCATGTTGGAGAAGCTGGATCTGGAATCCATGCTGCTGAAAACCAATTTGTGGGGTTCTCATAATCATTTTGCAGAGTCTGCTGGGTGATAAATGGAGCGTGGCGTTTCAGGATAATACTGACATACATGTTCCTCAACATTCTCTGCAGTTTCTCAGCAATAAAAACTATTGCTACTGTGATTAGGGCCTGCAGCTTGAACTCAAAAAGAAAACGAACCACTCAGCAGGCAAAATAGGAGGCGTGTCGGTGGCAGCAACTTTTCCCTGACTTTGCACTTCTGACGTCCACAACAACTAAATCTGTCCAAACATTCAGCCTTCCCAACCCTACAGTACCTCATCGATCTCTCTTGATCTCCACTGAAGAGAGCACTGTTCAACCTTTGCAGGTTTTTCAAGTGAAGCTCCAGCGACATTATTTGAATCCAGAGCAGATGTTTTGCATGCCATGAAATTCAGCATTTAACACTTTCATCAACCCTTAAATATTCAGCGCACAATTTTTCTTCCTCATGTCATCTTATTGAATTTTTTGATTGACACACAATCCACATCCAAAGTGCTCTAGTTGATTTAAAAAATAAAAAAAAAGCAATATGAACATGAAACTCTAACGGAACGGTTTTCTTGATATATGTGACAATTTGTTTGGCTTAAAATAGTTCTCATTTCAGAAAATGCACTCCTAGTTTAAATCAGTTTAGGAGATGGATAAAACCTAAATGTAGCAAACATGAACATGCTCCTTAAGGTGAAAATGGGATATTGTGTATGTGTATACATGCAGTAAACCTTGAAGGAATTCAATACACTGAGAGAACTTCATTCAAATCATTTACTTGCATGTCTGTCAATCAACAATTCCGGCATTCGGAATTACTAAATAGACGTGATTTGAATGTTTGCATGAAATAGCTTGGGATTACATGACTTTTTACATGACGGGGCGGCTGTGGCGCAGGTAGTAGAGCGGGTTGTCCAACAATCGTAGGGTTGGCGGTTCGATTCCTGGCCTGGGTGACCCCACATGCCGAAGTGTCCTTGACACTGAACCCTGATGGCAAGTTATCGCCTTGCATTGGCTCCTTGCCTACCATTGTTGTGTGAGTGTGTGAATGGATGAATGAGACACACTGTAAAGCTCTTTGGATAAAAGCCAAAAAAAGCCATTTACCATTTATAAGTACATAGGAATACTGGTACTTCCAAAGCCACCAAGAAGCTGTCTAACTGAAGCTGTCATGATGCAGGACACTTGTCCAGATTGCATAGATGTGTCCTTTCTCATGTAAATGAGACTTCAGCTTATTATCAAGAAGTGCCACCATCACCTTTTGCATAGATGTGTCCTTTCTCATGTAAATGAGACTTCAGCTTATTATCAAGAAGTGCCACCATCACTTTCTGTCAAAGTAAATGGAGAATATTTTGATTTCATTAGCTAACATTAGTGAAGTGTACTGTTAACATTAGCCTTAAAAATTTTGAGCAATTGTTGACTTAAATTAGCCTTGTAGCTCACATTAGAGGTGATGATTACATTTATGACAACATTTTGGAATATGATCCTGTATCTTCTAATATAGGTTAGCTTTTATTTAGGTTATATATAGGTAATGATATTTATAAGGAATTCTGCTGAAGATTTTCAGCTGAAAAATGGTTAAAAACTGGATGATATTCATGTTGATACATACACACAAGCTATGAATAAATTAATGAATGAGTTAGTTCCTAGTTTAATATCTATTCTAAGCTAGGAAATAAGACCTTGCCAACTTATTGTACTGCAAATCACTTCACAATACAGATGTGGGAAGTATAAACATAATTTAAAATATAAAAATTAAAGCTATGTCTGAAACTTTTGAGACAAAGGCTTCAGGCAAATGGACAAGTGTGAATGGTTAGTTCCTTTTGAAACCTCTTTGTTCAGATGGCAAAATAGGGTAAGTTCCTGTGTTGTTTTACTAATTCAATTTAAACCTTACTGTCCCAAAGTGTAGGCAGTGCACACCAATGACTACTCACTTAAATGAAAGGACAGATGTGTACAAAAATAGATTATGGTTTAAAGATATTTAATTTGACCAAAGAAATGTAATAAAACATGACATCATTGTTTATTCTACCTGTCAGCTGTATTTCATTGTTGCCCTCACTGTAAAACCGGATAAGTTTATCTAACTCGAAAAAATTTGAGGAAACCAAGTACCTAAACAATTTTTAAGTTGACAAAATCAATTTCTTTAAACCAAATACACTTAAATAGAACAAGTTTCAGTTACATTTTTTAGCTTCTGATTTTACAATGTTGTTGGAACATGATTTTTTAAAATGGTAGTTAGTTTGGGGGCACACAGCGGCTTAGTGGTTAGCATGTTCGCCTCACACCTCCAGGGTCTGGGGTTCAATTCCCACCAGGGGTGTGTGTGTGTGTGTGTGTATGGGTGTGTGTGTGTGTATGGGTGTGTGAATGGGTGTGTGAGTGTGTATGTGATTGTGCCCTGTGATGGACTAGCACCCTGTCCAGGGTGTCCGCCTTGTGCCCGATGCTTCCTGGGATACACTCCAGGTTCCCTGCGACCCTGAACAAGGAGTAAGCAGTAGAAGATGGAGGGATGGTATTTAGTTTGTGAAGTTCTCAATTCCTGCCTATGTTACATCTGAAGTTCTGGCAGGCTGTCAACAATGTCCCGACATGACATGTCTGTTCAGTTAATGAGTGCTCAATAACAAGGAAAACACAGAGAAAATACAAATTTCACTTGTAGATAGATAACATTTTACTCTAGACAGATGACCTGTCGCTTTTGTTGATATTGTCACTATTTTATTGATACAAAAGCTATTTTTACAGCCAGACTATAGATGCCAGAGCCTGGTTTGAACTAACAGGCTGCACTCATCCCACAGCCATGACACTAAAAACGAATGTGATATTCTGAATAATCTTTGGAAAAACGTTGAGCGTGCAGTTTCACACCCACGGAGCCCAATTACTTTGTTAACGATATAAATGTGTGATCACAATCACCCTAACACTTTCCTTTTGAAATAGTAACAACCTAGAAACATGAAGTAACAGCAGTGATTGTCTGAGGACAATGTGTGACCAGTGCTGATTGCTGTAAACTTTTGCCAGTATTCTAGTTTAATTCATTAAAAGCCTTTGTGCGTGTTGTAAGCTGGTTTTACAGCATGTTCTTGTTTAGATATGTCACAATTAAAGGCCATTTTGGGACAAACAGAAAGACATAAATCAATGATATGATCAGGGTTCTGTTTAATTTTCAAGAAGGATAAACTGTTATTTTGTTTGTTTGTTTGTTTGTTTGTTTTTGTCCTCGACAATTTCGTCAGCCAACATGTCCTACTCATCAGCCAGCTACCCCTACCAGCAATCATTTTCAGATGAAAGTCTACTCAATTACTTATATCTAAATTACTGTTCTATAGCCCTAAGTAAATAAACAGTTACTAGAAAAGACTTTGGATATTACACTGACACTCAATTATACCCAGTGCCAAATCTCACACTTCCACACAGCTTGTGTATGTCTGGGAAAAAATAAAGAAGAAGAAGATGAGACAGACGATGACGATGAGTTCAGTAAGGACAGCAATCGTAGAAACGATGGATCTCATCCATTAAAGCAGGATGTGTTTCATTTCAAGGTGAAAAGAAGGACATGGGATATGCAAAAGACATGAGGGGTGAGAGACAGTTATATTAAATAATGGTCTTCAGCAGTGACGCTGTTCAAAACCATAAAATACAGCGGAATGCTTTCAGGATTCGTTTAGTCACCAAATACTTTAAAGTCTAAAAGGAACACCCTGTTTCACTTCCTGCTGACTTCACTGCTCCTCCATCTTGGCATCGATTATTCAACAAATAACTGATCTGGGCTATGACTTTTTAAGGAAGGACTGTTTAAGGACTTTTTAGCTGTTTTGTGGACTTTCCACAACAGTACGCCTAACTAGAAACGGATAAAAGTATGACATACCCTTCCCTAATTTGGAAAAAATACAATCTTTGGCAAACTGCTGCTGTATAACAGGATTAAACAATACATATCGGGGTATTTTCAAAAATGTGGACAGTTTTTACCCTGTAAATCCTGTAGCCACTGAGAATACATAGACTTTATGCATTTTGAAAATGCCTGTGCTACTGTATTGTGTTACCATGTGACTTGATATGACGCTATGCAACATATGCTAGTGCCAGAACATTGAAATCCATCATATAGAAGGTGCTGCAGATAGGTTGCATGCAAATGTTGTTGTTTTGTGCGTGTGTGTGAAATAGGGTTGAATTTGACCCAGTTTGGAATAAGTTTGGTTGCCTGTTATCTGAATCCCAATACTGCCTTTTGAAAGTTGTTTTTTTTTCAATGAAATTGAAGATTTGAGCAATTGTGGTCATAGTCAAAAGTGGCAATCATACAGATAAGGTTATGTATTATTGACCAGCTGTTAAGTCTTATGATGATTATTCTATATAGAATACGCAAGTGGTGAGGATACAGGAAGCCACGGTTAAAACATCCAAACAAGTAAATAAGGAGCAAACAAGCTGTAGCTTGTACATAATTAGTAGGAGTAAGACAAGAAATAATTCAACCTTAAGGAATATGGAGACCTAAAAATGACACTAAAACAAAAGGGGTATGATAATACATCAAGAAATAGATGAGAAACACGTAACAGGTGTCAACAATCAGCGCTTCAGGCCATAAGAGCATTAGGGAAGAAGTGGAGAAACCAAAAAATTCATTGGATTTCCAAACAGCAGTTATCAGGTCTCTGTTCGTCCTTCTATTTTCTATATCGCTTATCCTTCACAAGTTTGTGGGGAGCCTCGAGCCTGTCCCAGGGGACTCGGTGCACAGGGTGGGGAACACACACCCATTCATACACTACGGACCATTTATAGATGCCAGCTTACAACGTGTGTGTGTCTTTGGACTGGGGGAGGAAACCAGAGTACCTGGAAGAAATGCAAACCCCATACACACAGGGTAGAGCTGGAAATCCAAGGAGTGAGACAAACGTGCTAACCACTAAGCCACCGTACCCCCGTGTTCATGTGTGAGAGGGTGAAATATTTTTATATTGCGTGTTTTACAAGGGTAGGTGCGATTAGATAAGATAAGAACTCAACTGGCGAATATTGTATTTTTAAAAAATGTTGTCTTTGATAGGAATTATGCAAGTGAATATAAATAGTCCACCCATCCATCCTCAACCGCTTACTCCTTTTCAGGGACACGGGGAACCTGGAGCCTATCCCAGGGATCATGGGGCACAAGGCGGGGTACACACATACATACACGAGAATAATTTAAAACATAGCTTTTGCTGTGTTTTGGCCTCTCATCCACATAAAAACAACGTTTTACAATACTGAAATCAAACCACTAAGGTACAGAAGACAGGTTTTTTTTCTCTCTTGTGAAATGCATATTTTGAAATCATAGACTGAAATTTCCCAAGATACCCTTTTTATTCTAATGAAATTATTACCTTCCACAAATATGAGTGAAATCTGTGACCTAGCACAAAATCTTACACCATACAAAAAAATCAAGACGGGGTACACTCTGTCCAGGGTCCATCGCAGGGCACAATCACATACATATTCACACACGCCAATCAGCCTACCATTCATGGCTTTGGACTGGTGGAGGAAACCAGAGTACCCGGAGGAAACCCCCGCAGCACAGGGAGAACATGCCAACTCCACACACACACACACACACAGCCCCGGCGGGAATCGATCCCCGGACCCTGGGGGAATGAGGCGTACATGCTAACCACTAAGCCGTGCCCCCCGTGTTCATGTGTGAGAGGGTGACAATTTTTTTATTGTTCTTCAAGGGTAGGTGGGATTACATAAGATGAGAACTCGACTGGCGAATACTGTATCTTTCAAAAATGTTGTCTTTGATAGGAATTCTGCAAGCGAATGTAAATAGTATTTCTGATTAAACAGTTTTTCAAATGCGACCCATCCAAAGAAGAAATGAAGCGTTTGCTTATCTATAATGTATGGCATTTGTACTACAGAGCATGTTGCCCCTAAAAGTAAAAAATCATTATAAACGACTTCTTTCTTCTTTCTACGTCTATGTTACGCTTATGGAAGTCAGCAGACTGCAGGTTCTTGAGAGGGAGAGGCAGCCAGACATACGGTACCTCTCTCTATTTCAGCTAAAGAAAATTGAGGTATCATTCGGGGTTCATCAGGGGTGAGGTTAGAAAACACAGATAATGAGGCAACACTCGTTATTGACAAAAATAAAAAGGCCGGGTCCAGAATATACCAGAAACAAAGGACACATTCCACACATACATGAGAATAATTGAAAACATCGTTTTTGCTGTGTTTTGGCTTCTCATCCACATAAAAACATTTTACAATACTGATATCAAACCACTAAGGTACAGAAGACAGGTTTTTTTTCACTTCTGAAATGCATATTTTGAAATCATAGATTTCCCAAAATATTAGTGGTTAGCACGTTCGCCTCACACCTCCAGGGTTGGGGGTGTGATTCCCGCCAGGGCCATGTGTGTGCGGAGTGTGCATGTTCTCCCTGTGCTGTGCTGCGGGGGTTTCCTCCGGGTACTCCGGTTTCCTCCCCCAGTCCAAACACATGCATGGTAGTCTGATTGGTGTGTCTAAAGTGTCC
>JAOUWY010000001.1:30127534-30139897 GCA_025728095.1 Prietella phreatophila | reverse complement strand
GGTACTCCGGTTTCCTCCCCCAGTCCAAACACATGCATGGTAGGCTGATTGGCGTGTCTAAAGTGTCCGTAGTGTATAAATGTGCGTGTATGTGATTGTGCCCTGCGATGGACTGGCACCCTGTCCAGGGTGTATCCCGCCTTGCGCCCCATGCTCCCTGGGATAGGCTCCAAGTTCCCCGCGACCCTGAAGAAGGAATCAGCGGTAGAAGATGTATGGATGGATGGACGATTATTGACCGTTGAATAAACACACGAGGATGTGCTGTTATAGGAAAATAACCAATGTCAAGGTAACTCCGCTTTGCGAACACGCCCCTTGAAAGTGTCATTCCTCACTTAAAATTTCTTAGCATTGGCCAGTGTCATGTAAGGAGGTTGAGGGCAAATGCGGATAAGAGTTTTATTATAGGAGATATAGGCAGACAAATCCAAATCGTGAAACGATAGAGTGGTCAAAACAGGTAAACAGGATAAACCTGACTAAGACAAGACTCAGATAACAAGATCGAGAACCAGATCAAAACCATGAACCGTAAATTTAGGAATAAAGGCTCGGTACACGACAGAGACTATGGCAACTGAGCGTAATACTTCGCAAAGCCATTGTGTTGAAACAGTCTCTATATACTGTGTGAGTGAGATCGGTAACAAGTGTGTGTGATTAGAACTCCGGAGAAGCTGAACGTCTGCGTGTGTGGGAAGTCTAGCCCTCTTCGGCCATGTTTGTAGTTCGTGGTGCATCCTGGGAAACGGATTGCATCACTGGTTTGCTGTGATACGACAGTTCCATGTGGTTTTGTTTCGGTTTCTGTTTTGTTCCGTTTTGATTTCGGCTACATTTTCTTTGTAACATTGCGAAGACTAACTCTGAGTCGGATTTAAATCTTTGGATTCGGATGAACTGATCTTTATTTAACGTTGCCTACCTCTGTACTGAACCACGATGTGGACTTGAACTACATTTCTTAGTTTGCCTTCAGTAAAACGCAAAGAAACTTGTGTCACAAAGCACTAAATCTTCCACTAATACAGCTCGGCCACCGCAGTGCACAGCTAACATAGACTAACATAGACATAGGCTAACTTAGACAAATAACTATCTTTAGACAACGTATTTATGTCTTCGTGCCTGGATGGAGAAAACAACATGTAGCGTCCAAGCTCAAAATCGGAAAATTGCTCCTTAATAGTGAATGGTTACAATGTAAATATAAAACAAGACTTCCAAGACTGCAGGGTTGTTTTGTTGTTGTTGTTGTTGTTTTACTAAATCTTCTTCTAATTTGGTTATTTGCGAATTCCTGCCAATTAGCTAACTCCCTCCTATCATACGCTAGCTACCAACTGGGGAGGGTGAAGGCTAGAACGTGCTTCTTCCAAGACAAGACACGTGTTTTTTTCAAACTGCTGCTCATGCTGCATCAGAAGGCAGCTTAACACCCTCGGAGGAATGCGCTGTCCACCCTTTTCCGCATACACCCACGATTGGCTAGTGTCACTGTGATTGACAGGGAGAGAAAGTACGGCACGGATAATTTTGCGCTCAGTTTAGCCACGGATGATTGCGTCAGCATCAAGACATGAACTTGCAGTCTCTGATGACAGGGCAAATGTTGTTGGAGTAATTCAAAATTATAATAAAACTTCTGGGTGAGCTAGGTGGCTTAGAGGTTAGCACGTTTGCCTTGTGACCTCCGTTATTGGGGGTTCGATTCCCACCTCTACCCTATATGCGTGGAGTTTGCATGTTCTCCACGTGCTTCGGGGATTTCGTCCGGGTACTCCGGGTTCCTCTCCCAGTCCAAAGACATGTGTTGGCATCCCTAAATTGTCTGTAGTATGTGAATGCATATGCAATTGTGCCCTACGATGTGCCCCAAGTCCCCTACGACCATGATTAGGATACAGATAATGGATGGGATGGATTTAGGTTGAGCTGACATGCAAACTGTAGACATGCCAACATGCACAAACAAAATGGATGTTTTGTCTAGACTTAATTAGCACGGTCGGTGGGGTGCCATCTGACCTAAAGGCTGCTGTGGACTATGAAGAGGAAAAGAAGAGTGTTTGTGTGTGTGGGGGGGTTGGAGGGTCAATTTGACCTCATTCAATTAGTTATGCCCTGAAGAAAAGGAGATCAGCTTCCTACTACAGATCATGGTTTTAATCAGCGACCCATGTGTTTTTACTAAATGGTAAATGGACTGCACTTATATAGCGCTTTTATCCAAAGAGCTTTACATTGTGTCTCATTCACACACACACACACACACCAATGGTAGCAGAGCTGCCATGCAAGGCACTAACTTGCAATCGGGAGCAACTTGGGGTTCAGTGTCAGGACACTTCGGCATGTGGAGTCACCCGGCCGGGAATCGAACTGCCAACCCTACGATTAGTGGACAACCCGCTCTACCACCTGCGTCACAGCCGCCTACTATTAGTCTGACTCCATTTGTGCTGAACTTGGAAGTGCAACTTGCTGATTTTACATCTCATAGGCCCTTGTCTATCACTCATCACTCCATCACATGGACATCCAGTTCATAAAAACCTCTGAATACATTCATGACATGTTTTAATGCATTCATCAGGAATTATACAGTGTTACCATTCATTTTGAAAAGACATCACATTTTATAGCATTGTCTGTACTGCATTTATTTATAACAAAGTGCATTTTATTCACCTTTCTTTTCAGTGTTTATAACACACTAATACCGAAGAAATTCAGCCCGAGTTTGCTTAGCGCATTATGTTTCGGCGCAGGTTACGTGACGTAAATAATTGATCATATCGCAATATTTCGAGGGTGATACATGATATGCATCACAACGTGTAGGTTTAATAAGAAACTGCCAGCAAAATGGTAGAGTTGCGTTTGAAAATAAAGCTTTAGGAATTGATTGATGTTACAAAAATGATCAGGTTCTTTGGCATTTGATATAATGTGTTCAAATAAAGATCGGTATAAACTGTAATGCATTTTCCTAAATAATTATAACAATGTGTATAATGAATGCCTTATGAACATATTAGAACATCATATGAAAGTGCTCATAATACATGTTCAGCAGTACCATGATTACCAGAGATCTGCTGTGATACATACGTCAACAACAAATGAACTAGAATTGCGTGAATTTCTCAGATCAATTCCTCAGATCAACTCCTACAGGAAATCTCTGCACGTTTCTCTTTTTTCCTCCTTAATAATGAGCACCGTATCACCTGTGGATTGGTTTCCAAGCTGTAAATATGTGTTATATGATAGAACATTTCATTTCTGCTAAACACGCTGATCTGAAACCGGAGACTTCGCTACAATTACAGTACTCTGATACATGATTGGCTTTGGGAATGCTTTGTATAGGCACTTTTAATGTCCCCAAGTCTCTTCCAAATGATCTCATGCCAAAGAGAAGTCATTTTAAATATCTGTTATTAATGAATTTAAAAAAAGGTGATTATATTAAGTGGTAAATGGTGCACTTATATAGCGCTTTTATCCAAAGCGCTTTACACTGTGTCTCATTCACACCAATGGTAGCAGAGCTGCCACGCAAGGCGCTAACTTGCCATCGGGAGCAACTTCAGTGTCTTGCCCAAGGACACTTCGGCATGTGGAGTCACCCAGCATGGGAATCAAACCGCCAACCCTACGATTAGTGGACAACCTGCTCTACCACCTGCGCCACAGCCACCCCTATATATATCAGTGGTGGTTGTGAGGTCGAATCTCAGCACCGCCAAGCCTGAAATGTTGGGTTCTTGAGAAGCATCGTTAGCCGTTCCTGTTAGCACTTAAAATTTTTAAGCCAAAAAAAAAAATCATTGCGGAGAAACCGCAAAGTGTAAAGCCGTCTTTCCTAAAGTTACAGTTTTAGGTTACAAAGTAATCGAGACTTCCATCCATCCCTCTTCTATACCGCTTTATCCTACAGGCTTGCGGAGCACCTGGAGCCTATCCCAGGAAGCATTGGGCACAAGACAGGATGCTAATCCATTGCAGAGCCTACTCACACACTAATCAGCCTACCATGCATGTCTCTGGACTGAGGGAGGAAACCGGAGTACCTGAAGGAAACCCCCACAGCACATTCAAACTCCTCACATACAAAGACATGGCGTGAATCGAACCCCCGACCCTGGAGGTGTGAGGTGAACATGCTAACCGCTAAGCCACGGTGCTCCATAAGTATCAGTTTACTGAAAAGCCTTACCATATACACAACTAAGTCTTTATAAAGCAAGTCTTTCTTTACCACAGCACTATTCAGTTTTCAGTATTCTGATTGGTCAGAAGGCAGTAGTTCCAGCAGCCAGGCAAATCACAGGTTTATATTACTGCGCTCATTCTAATGCGTTATCTTCTCTATAGTATCAGTTTACACAGGGATTTGTATGGTGGATGCTGCTTGGACAATGCTTTCTGTAGAACTGCCTACATCAGCGCTTTGAAGTAAAGCTGGAATGACTGCTGCTGTAACATACAATATATATCACAGGAACCACAAAGAAGTGTACGACATGGTATCTGGTTATAAACTGGGAACAGTTCTGAAACCACACACGCCACTCTCAGTCTTAACGACATATGCGCTATCTCTCATCAGAGCCAGTAAACCATCTGAGATCAATAATCGAAATGTTCTTCCGTTCGGTAGCAGCAGTGCCTCAGCGTGAGTCCCGTTATAATTATACCGTTTCAGTGGCAGGATGTAACGCACGGACAATTTTACACCACATTTAAAGACGTATCGGATGGCGAAACGGCTCAAAGGTTTCTTTCATGCTGCCTTTATTCGAGATATAAACACTAAACACATTTGAAGATTTATGCTCAATTTGAAAACATGTGACCGAGTTCTAGGTTGCCCGAGCGGAGTGAGAATGTTAATACGGAACGTCTTAATGAATTCTGATAGGCCAGAGGTGTCAGACGGGAATTCGATTAGCTCGAAGCGTCTCTGATTAAGGGCACGGCGACATCTATTAACACGGCCATGTTCTTCATCACTGGAGAGTGCATCTTTAATAGGAAGCATGTCGTACGTATCAATCACGTAATGAATCGGGGATGCAGATCTGAAAACATCCATCGCTCGTTTATCTTAACTTGTCCTATCCTGGTCAGGGTCGTGGTGGATCCGGAGATTATCCTGGGAACCCTGAATGAGGTGGGAATACATTTATTACAAGCCATTACTGACATACTCATTCACACCTAGGGGCAATTTAGAGTAGCATCTTAAAGCAAAATGTGCGCAATAGAATGAATATTTGAAAACGTCTAGCCGGTATTTATAGGAAATCTTAAATGAATTTCTCAAGTCCAAATTTCAGCACTCCTGAAGTCTCTCTCTCTCACTCTCTCTCTCCTATTTCCACGTAATACCCTTCAAAAGAAAAGGAAAAACAAAGGTACAGCAACAACGAGATGCCATCACTACAATATGTGGCGAGTTGTTGAGTGTGCAGATGTTGCATAATGATCTAAAAGCACTCGCACCTTGCCAGATGTGTCGATATAATCAGAAGTGAGGCATATGTAGCTGTATTAACCAAATGCATCAATATTTCCTGTCTCATATTAACGCCTGTATTGTCTTTTATATCCTCTGTCTCCAGCAGATCCAGCAGTCTGGGACAAGCAGATTTTATGTCCAGACTATCTTTGGACTGTTTTTTTTTTTCCCTTAGTCAATCAAATGATAAGTTGTGTCAACAGATATAGAAGTAAAATAAACCTTACTGACTTGGACATTTACAAAACACTCTTTCGTTTATGAATCCAACGACCTGCTGCACTACACACATCGGTCGGGACGCGATCGGGCTGACGGTAGCTAGTACTTGTGCAATCACACTAAATTGATCAGGATACGATAAAGACTACGGCTACTCGCCAGGAAGTTTCAATTCAACGTATAAGCAGTGAATATAAATGAACGCAGCAATAATCAAGCTTTAAAATTATATATATATATATATATATATATAAAAAAACACAACCCCGAACTGATTTTGTTTGAATTGGCCATATAGTCAATGAGTGTGTACAGTGGGAGATTTTCAGGGTCAGATACGTTGTGAGCGTGTTATATCCAAATGCAGTAATCACTGATGTCTGTGTTTAACCCAGACACTCGTCTAGAGAGTCACACTGCAATTTCACATCCCTCTCTTCGCTAAGTAATGATAGTGGTGTGGTTTCGAGAGTGACGGCTCAAAAATACACTCGCGGAGAACAAACGTACATCACGGCTTCGAGTAAAACACTCGACAGAGAAAGCAGCCGAGGCTGTAGTTACCCTAAACCAGGTGTTCGGATCCGGCTGATAAAATATAAGGTATGATTAGAAATGCACAGTGTGTGTGTGTGTGTGTGTGTGTGTACCACAATTTAACGATATTTCTCAGTGAAAAATAAAGTTTTTTTATTTTTATTTAATGTAAACAAAAATACAAGCTTCAACACTGACGTTGATTATTTTCACAGCAATTTGCAGCCGCTAACAACTTAAACACCGACATATAATTTGTCCATTCATAGTTACAATTAATGTTGTGGAATGACGCAGAAGTACCTGGCTTCACACATGGTGTCGCAGCTATAAACGGTCATTCCCTCCCTTTACCTTGATGTTAAATACGTACAAAATAAATTCAGTTTGTAATCGGGAAAACTGCGAAACGTGACGTCCTCTGCCCTGAAGACTTTTCCGCGGGAAAGCCTGGCAATGGAGACTCCTTCCAAAAGTTGTAAATAAACAAACACCACCTTACAGAAAATTTCACCATATTAAACATTATACACATTTTTCCATCCATCCGTCCATTTTCCATACTGCTTATCCTATACAAGGTTGCAGGGGAGTCTGAAGCCTATACCTGGACAGGGTGCAAACCCATTACAGGGCACAATCTCACACACATTCAAACACCCTGGACAATTTAGAGATGCCGATCAGCCTACAATGCATGTCTTTGGACTAGAAGAGGAACCCGGAGTACCCAAGGAACCCCCGAAGCACAGGGAGAACATACAAACTGCTAACCACTAAGCCATTATAGCAACGGAAAAACGATCAATCAGAAAATTGCTATTTATAGAAAAATCATCAACACTTTCTGGCTGTGCTGTAAAATAAACGATTTATTAATCACAAATCTGGTCTTTCTTGGACATTTTCCTGGAGCACAACAACTACAGAAACTCCAGGATACATGAAACGGGAACGGAAGGACATTTATAGATGTCAATCACTTCGCTATTCCAGCTGTTAAAGTTAAAAAGATAGACATAGAGAGAGAAAGAAAGAAAGAAAGAAAGAAAGAAAGAAGAAAATTACAGTTGTCTGGTGAAGGAAATGCTACAAGCAGCTGCTTCCTGTTCTTCGCATTTCCACCGGGTTTTTCTCCGGCGAGACTGGGCATGTTATTATTCAGTAATATACGGCCTGGTGGAACAGATGTTATGGGGTCAAGAACCCATTAAAAAAAGAACCACTAAAATGTTCTGCTCTGTAATCTGTCCATTTCAAACGCATCGACTGAACAGTGCCGGACTCAGCAGGATGGAAATGTGTGCTTGTTTTTCATCCTTTACATTTTTCCTCTGTCTCCGGAGATGTGCTCCACTGGTTTTGTTGTTGTTTTTAATTTTGCTTCAATGATGGAAAACCCACCATGAGCAAAGTTATCGAGTTCATTCTTGAGTCCTTAAAGACTTACCAGCCACTTTAATAGGAACACCTGTATACTCTTTATTGCCTGGTCTTCTTCCAGTCTTGTACTGCCGACTGTAGCCTCAGATTCTTGATGTGTTGTGTGTTCTGAGATGTTCTTCTGCCCATCGCAGTTGTAAGAAGGAGTTATTTATATATACCAGTCGTTACCATTGATTTCTCTCATCAACAAAGCGTTTCCGCCTGCAGAAGTTGCGCTCGCTGGATGCTTTTTGGTTTTTTTGTACCGTTCTGTTTTATCTGAAGAGGCCAGAAGGTCAAATACCACACCAGGCCATCTGGTGCCAACAATCAGGTTACAGTTGTACTAATTCTGATGTTTGATGAATATTAACTGAAGCTCTTAACCGTGTGTCATGGAACCTTGACCTTCACATGGCCAAAAAAAACGTTTTTAAGTTTTTGTAAGGGAACAAAACACAGAAACACACATTAGAGTCAATGGAAAGTTTTGTTGTTGTTGTTGTTGTTGTTGTTTTATGCTCATTTCATTAGATACTGTTCAGGATGCGAGACGTCACTGTTGCCCCAAAAAAATAACTTCAGTAACCTTCAGCTTTTCATGGAGGTACTTCAGTCATGTAGTCAAAAAATAAATTTAAAAAAAGTGCAAAAAGGTTTTATTTTGGTTATTGGGCTTAAAGTTAGGATGCTATTTCGGTGTAGCAGAGCATTAATGAGCTGTTGATGTGCTGCAAGTCTTTTTTGAGTTCTATTGTAAAGAGCCAAAAGGTACAGCAGGACAAAGTGTAAAGTAACAAGGTGCAGACGAGCTATTGTCAAAACCTCTCTTTAGAAAACTGGCACTGCTAAAAATAAATAAATAAATAAATACATACATACATTTAGAAAAGGTAGATTTTAGGTACCCGATTAGCATACAAGACAAGGAGTTGATGCCCTCTGGAGGACTTAAAATATGCCTTTGTGTACTACGTTACTTTCACAATGAAGGGCCGAACGGATTAACTTTCACTCAAAGTGTTCTTAGTGTGTTGCCGGACGAACGTTTCAGTCCCTGCCTCATAAACAAGACCCCAGTAGAGATTTTCTATCCATTTCTCCCTTGGCGAGTTGGTACTGTGTTTGAAGAACAAAAAAAAAATTTAGTTATTATTTAAAGCAGGTTGCTATTGAATAATAGTGTGCCACTGTGTAGAAGTACATTTGGCTAGAAGGCCGGTATGTATTTATACACCACAGCGCTAGTGAAATCTTGATTCTGATTGGTCAGGACATCTTGATTCGTTTACAATAACAGCATTTCTGACAGGAGCTCCAGCTGCAAGGCCAACGACAGGTTCTTAGTAATGCTTGTTATCGTTTTTCTAGTAACAAATTACACAGGGACTCCAGGGAAACTGATTAAAACCCATGTTTAAATGTTTATACGTTTTCATTTATGGAAGGAGTCTTAGTACCGGTCAGGAATAAAGCTGTAATGGAAGGGTATGTAGAGTAAGTATGCATCGAGGACCATCAAGGCCAGCTTGGTCACTTGGGCTGACGAGAATGGCCAGAGGATGGGCGTGACTCGCCAGGTACGGGTTGGTGATGGAACAACTCTTTAGAGCTGAGTACAACGTAAGTGACAGCAGGAACCAACATGTTTCATCATTAAATGTAACTATAAATGGATGTAAAAGTAGAATGTATTGCTAGTGTCTGCAAATTGCTGTGGTATAAAAGGAATAAATCACAACACCTTCTGACCAATCAGAATCGAGTGCTTGAAAAGTGCTGTCCTAAAATATCACAATCATGATATTTTCGTTGCGGAGAAACCAGAACACCACGAAGCAGGAAGTGTCGTCTAAAAACAGAAAGTCAAATATATTTTACAATGAAGCACGAGGTCACAATTCAGCCTGCATGTCTTTTTACTTCTTGAACAGTCACGATGAGCCCTTGAAACAGCCGTGGAAAACGCCGGAGGTATTTTATTTATTTATTTATTCGTTTGTTTATTTTTTAAAGAGCCCAGCCAGTACATCAACACCTTCACAACACACTCAAAGAGATGAAGCCACAGCAGTAGACCGGCAGGAGATTCTGACCTCTCATTGACCTTTATGAAACCGCAGGACTCAAACTAAAGATTCCTTGTTTTCCTTTCCTTCTTTCCACCTTTTTAAGTGCATTACTTTTCTTTTCTTTTTCCAAAGAAGGCGGCTTTGGTAGCCTTGGCATGGGAGGAACATGCATGCCTTTTACCCAGTATTTTGAAGACGTAGCTGCAGACTAGATCCAAGATCAAGAGATATAAAGTACTGTTACCCGTTCTTTTTATTAAATGCTTTACAGCAGAAGAGAAAGGCTCATCTGCTCTTAAAACAGATACGCCGAATAAATTTACTCCATGTCTGGTTCAGCATTTGTACTCTCATACTTTAGATGCGTCTTATTTTAGGATTTCTTGTTTTAGTGACTAATAAGAAAAAAAATAATAAACCAGAGGCTTCCAAAATAGGCTAGAATATACTAATTCAAATGAATGTGCTGGATTGGATGCTTATTTATCTCACCGTGTAAGCCCGTCATCCAGCCGAGTGGCACCACATGAAAGAATATATGAGCCAATTATGATTAATAAGTCACTATTATCTACAGCTCATGTGGGTGTTACACACAATCTCAAATGGCATTTACAAATCTTGACTGAGTGAATGTGACAATTATGTGTTACTACACCGGTTTTGGTGGAGACTCGCCGCCCACTTCCAGACCAAAATAATTGATTAGAGAAACAGATTTGCTCCAAAATTATTCAGAGACAAGCATCTCTGAAAGCCAGTTTAAGACTTCCACAATTTCAGGTGCCTTTTTTTTTTAGATTATTATCACTCTATCACACTGTATAAGAATATGACCAAATTCTACAACATACTGTGCCATGGGGCAGTGGTGGTTTGGCGGTTCAGGCTCTGGGTTACTGATCAGAAGGTCAGGGGTTCAAGCCCCAGCACTGCCAAGCTGGCACTGCCAAGCTGGCACTGTTGGGCCCATGAGCAAGGCCCTTAACCCTCTCTGCGCCAGGGGGCGCTGTCCCTGTGCTCTGACAGCAATTTCCTAACATGCTGGGGTATGCGAAGAAAATTTCACTGTGCATATGTATGTGTGACCAATAAAGACTCACTATAACATAGGAATATACAGTGGTGCTTTAAACTTTGTGAACCCATTAGGATGTTCTGTATTTCTGTATAAATATGAACGAACACATCGTCAGATTTTCATACAAGTCCTCAAAGTAGACAAAGAGAACCCAATTAAACAAATGAGAAAAAAACATCATACTTGGTCATTTATTCATTGAGGAAAATCATCATCAGTTCCGGATAACTGAACTAAACATTTCATAACTGTTGATTAGTCCTGCACATCATCTTGGAGGAATTTGAGCCCGTTCCTCTGTACAGAACAGCTTCATCTCTGGGATGTTGGTGGGTTTCCTCACATGAGCTGTTTCAGGACTTTGACTTGGCCATTCCAAAACATTAACTTTATTCTTCTTTAACTGTTCTTTGGTAGAACGACTCGTGTCTTTAGGGTCATTGTCTTGCTCCATGACCCACTTTATCTTGAGATTCAATGATGTCAAGTCGTTCTGGTCCAGATGCAACAAAACGGGCCCAAGCCATGACACTACCACCACCATGTTTCACAGATGAGATAAGGTTCTTATGCTGGAATGCAGTGTTTTCCTTTCTCCAAACTAATAGCGCTTCTCATTTAAACCAAAAGGTTCTATTTTGGTCTCATCTGTCCATAAAACATTTTTCCAATAGCCTTCTGGCTTGTCCACATTCTCTTTAGCAAACTGCAGATGTGTAGCAATGTTCTTTCTGGAGACCAGTGGCTTTCTCCCTGCAGCCCTGTCATGTACACCATTGTTGTTCAGTGTTCTCCCGATGGTGGACCCATGAACATTAACATTACCCTGGGTTGCTCTTGGCGTGATCTTTGTTGCTCGATCACTCCTGGGGAGGGGAACAATGGTCTTGAATTTCCTGATTTCTGTCTGTCTATAGATCGGTGGAGTCCAAACTCTTTAGAACTGGTTTTGGAATCTTTTCCAACCTCATGAGCATCAACTCTTTTTCTGAGGTTGTCAGAAATCTCCTTTGTTTGTGCCATGATACACTTCCACAAACATGTTGCGAAGATCAGACGTTAAATAAACCAAAGCGCTCACTCACTCACACCTGATCGTCATCCCACTGATAAAAAAATAAATAAATAAAAATCTCACCTTCAAATTAACTGCTAATCATTAAATTTCACACACTTTTCCTTCTCACAGATACGTAATATTGGATCATTCTCCTCAATAAATAAATGGCCGAGTATATATATTTTGTCTAGTTTGTTTAATTGGGTTCTCTTTGTCTATGTTTAGGACTTGTGTGAAAATCTGATGATGTTTTAGTTCATATTTAAGCAGAAATCTTAAAAACTCTAAAGGGTAAACCTTCCAGCGCCACTGTACCATGAAGAACCTCTAGAGCAGAGGTGGCCAACCTTATCCAGAAAGAGCCGCTGTGGGTGCAGGTTTTCATTCCAACCACTCAGGAGTCACACCTGATTCCACCTGTTCAGTCAGTTGA
>JAOUWY010000001.1:29766559-29784551 GCA_025728095.1 Prietella phreatophila | reverse complement strand
AGAGTGTTTTATTCCATATATAAAGCTGCAATCTATTACAGTTGCCTTGGAACGAATAAGGTTGTACAAAAAACCCCCACAAAATTATTAAAAGACAACAAAGCTACAACTTAATATGACTCTAAACTGAAGCAGGTGTCTAATCATGTTACTTTAAATCACATTATATGAAACGTGGCTAGTTAGCATACTAAACGCTAGCTAACATTAGCTAGCTGACAACAGTCTTGTATCATAGAAAAGACTACAGTTGATATTTCTGAATTTATTCTCAGCCACACACACTCACCTGTAAACGCGCTGACTGGCAAAAACCCCCTGTGTTTACGAGTAATGTCCCTTATACTGCAGCCCAACTCCGGCTAGCTGCTAGTTGTTTACACGCGTGTCAGACGCAGAAACCGGAACCGGAAGTGCGCATTACAAAATAAAAGTAGCGACGGCTTCGTGAAAGCCGATAATAATAATAATAATAATCATCATAATAATAATAATAACCCATGTATTAACTTATTTGATGCGTGTATGAGGAATTTCTAATTAGAAAATTAAAACTATATTTTTTCAGGAACTAGAATATTGGTGTATCTACTACACACACACACACACACACACACACACACACACACACACACACTATAAACACAGTATTCTGATTATTGAGATTTGTTCTTGACATATCTTTAACAGGATCTATGACTTTTATATGTATAAGACAAATATGGACTACGCGAAGACAAACGAATTGGACACTAGATAGCGTTTTAAAACGTAATAACAAGTGCAATTTATTCTTTCTTTCTATTTTTAATCTGTGTGAAGTTTCTGTGCATGTATTTCCCGTATACGCATGGGTTTCCTCCTGGTTCTTCGGTTTCTTCCCACCTGCGTGAGTGAGAATGTGTGTGTTCATGATGCACTAAGATGGCGTCCCACCCAGGCCGTGTCTCTCACTACCTCCCACCTAGGGTTTTCAGGAGAGGCTTTGGATCACATTACACTCTCTTTCTGATCATTTTTCTGAACTTTGAATTTTTCAAAACCTTACTTTTAATAGTAGAAAATCATATTAAAAAAACAACAACAACTTTTAAATCTAGTCTAGATTTTCATAGAACTTCCCACACAATTTTCCCCCCCACGCAATTCAGCTCCAACATTGTGTTTGTCTGACAACTAGCTAAAACGCAAAAGGTAGAAAGTCTGAAAACGTTGTCATTTAAAAAAAACAAACATATTTTATATACACTGATCAGCCATAATATTAAAACTACTGACAGGTGAAGTGAAAAACACTGATTATCTCATTACAGTGTCACCCATCGAGGGATGGGATATATTTATTAGGCAGCCGTCAGTTCTTGAAGTTGCTGTGTTGGAAACTAGATAAGGATCTGAACAACTTTTCTTCCGGGGTTCGATTTCCGCCGGGGCCATGTGTGTGGAGTTTGCATGTTCTGTGCTGTGGGGGTTTTCTCCGGGTACTCCGGTTTCCTCCCCCAGTCCAAAAACATGCATGGTAGGCTGATTGACGTGTCTAAATTGTCCGCGGTGTATGAATGGGTGTGTGAGTGTCCGCCGTTGCCGGTCCCAAGCCCGGATACAAAAGGGAGGGTTGGGCGTCGGGCTAGCAACCCGTCCCTGTAAAAAACCCTAACCGCTATGGAAACGGTGAGGGGGATTTCTCTCTCATCACCCAATACGCTACTTAGCGTGGGTGGATAAGAAGAAGAAGAAGAGATAGTTCTCTAGGGGATGTTACAGCAGTAATTGAAACTTAGCGTTATAACCTGTTCAGGATTTTAATTTATAAACACATTAGACAATATCATATGCATACAGACCAGAATTCCAGCTGAGGGTGAATTTCAGTCATACACTAATGAAATATGAATACAGCCACTTCTTATTTGTGTAATCAAAGCGTGATTTATTTACAATCCTTTTTTATTTTTTAAACCTCTGGTGACCTGTCGAAAATAGAATAGTTTTAAAATAGACATGACCCCGAGCCTCGTGTTTCTGTCTCGGGGATTTCCTGTTTCCATCTTTGTCCACTCCATGTAGGCATTAAAATCGAATCATCTAGTAGGTTTAATCATTTATAGATCTTTTTTATTTGAATATTTCACCTTTGCAGTGTGTGAGACATGATCCAGAATTATGTGAATAAGCACTAAGCTTTCTGTGATCAGAGGATCCACCAAAACACGGTACATGAACAGAGTGTTGTAAAAATCACATGAAGGTTTTACTGCCAAAGCATTGTATTGGTTTTAATGGCAACTGTAATGGTCTCTACTGGTAATTTGTTGCCGTCTATTGGTGACATGGTATGTCAAGTTGTACCATTAAGGACCAATCATGGTAATGGTAATGGTTTTAATGGTTAGCTGATGGTCTGTAATTGTATGTGTAGTGGAAACCATTAGATTTTTATTCATCAGGGTTCATTCACCAGCCAAACAACAGTAGAAAAACACGAAAATTATAGAATAAGAAATTCAAACAGCAACATGGAAACAAATCTGTTCTCATTTTTAAATAAATAAATAAATAATAATAAAAAAACAACCCTGCATCTGAATGCACATGAAGTAAAATACCCTCATGCCACCCTCCCTACGAAATAACTAGCTTGCTAGCTATCTGCTAGTAAACTAGCTTATTAGAATCTGATGCTCAACTTACTTTGTCTCAGTAATTTATTCAACAGTAACCAAATTCACCTAAATGTACCTTAACGACCAATATTTTTGCACACCAGTCACATTAGCGAAGTTAGCTAGCTAGCTACCTTAGCCTGCAGGATATGTGGCTAAAAGATTGAAAGTACCAGTCTGTGGGGTTTATTTCATGATATCATAAACTGAACATACACTTAACACTCCCCTGCTGAGTATTAACCATTTAAAGTCACATATTTGGGTGCAGGGACTAAGAGATTGCTCAGTTGCTCATCAGATTTATTTTGGGAGCTATTGTTCAGCTATGGTTTGGGATTTGAGTCATAATCGTCGGCTGCCTTTTACAAATGCTAAGCATTCCTTCCTGATAAGACGATCGCATTTTTTTACAATGTTGTGGTCATATGTTGTGAAGGCATGAGGGGGAAACCATATATCTCAATAGATCACAGATCCATATGCTAGCTAAATTGTATGTGTATATAAGACTGAAACGGAAAGGACAACGCAGCCAGTATGATTTCCAATATATAATTTGTGCCATAGCTCAAAACGGTTGCTGGTTTCTGACTCTACACTGCTGATCAATTCTGTTTAGTATTTTTCTTTCCATTGATGTCTGACAGATTGGAACAGCTAGAATCGGATTGTTTATTTTATTTTTTTCATGGGCCACATTCCCACATTCAACTGAGGTTGTAAATCCGAAAATCTGATACATAGTCGTTTGGCTCAGACTGAATTGCTCAAATGTGATTTTCCGGTTCATTCTGAAATGATCATCGCTACATTGTGACCATAGGCTAGGTCAAATAATCGTTCGGAGTTCAAAAGGCACACGTGAATCATGGAGGGTAATCTGTAAGAAATAAATCGTCCTATGAATCTGTTTCAACAAGCCGTAAAAACAGAAACAAGGCTGTATCCAGAGCAAGGATACAGCCGGCCCTGGCTCCAATACAATGTAGAATTTAAGGGTTTCAAGGTAAAATACAAAGAGTCTAAAAGTCAAAACATACTCTACAAGCAAATGAACGTGATTCTGGGAGATAAACCCAGTTATTATATTCTATAGCTCGGTGTTGCCCTGGAATGGCTTGGAGAACAATGACAATGAGTTCTAGTCTACAGTATGCTAACGTAAGCATTTTGGCTAGCAGCATTTATGCAGCATCCCGATAGTGTACTAAATATGACATTAGAACGACTCCTGCGCTGGAACTGCAAAATCAGTTCTTTATTTACTTTATTATAGTAAAGCTAGCAAACATTTACATTGAGCTACAAGCATTTTTCTAACATTCACTGTAGCCTACAGTGTTTGAGTGGGCTGCCATTTGACTATTATAAGGTGCTCTCTGGCATTTTGGTATTTGAAAACAAGTTAAAAGAGCAATCGGATATGGGTCAGGTCAGGTAGTCAGATGGAACAAAAATCATATCTGTGTCAAAATATCAGAATCAAGGGTTAGAACGTAAATACAGGCTCTGTGTCACTTTTTACTATGTGCTTTCCTGCTACGATGGAGCTATTATTAGTGAGGCCCGACGACTGTTAGTCCTGCGTGTCAGATTGCAGCTTGCTGTATCTGGACTGCTGTAGCACCTGCTGCTAGCTGTAACACCTTCTTAAGCTTAGCACAGGGTACAGAGATACAGTACAGCTGGAACTGTATTTTTAAAAAACTCCAATCCATTAAGTTGGTTTTTTGTGCATATATAATAATAATAATAATAATAATAATAATAATAATAATAAATCCCACTTCTTTTAGTAGCTCCAGTTGATGTTGGAGCTACACAGAAACAGACTGTAGTTTAGGTGGATATTCCTTTATAGGTTTATGGTGTTCGTTCAGGGGGCTGGACTTATCGCAGTGCTGAGTGTCCTGACTGGACGAAGGGTCAGTGTAGCGCACAGAAACGCAGACGCCTTGTTGGAGCCTCATCTTCAGCTATGCGGTACAGTACATGTCTTCTCTCTGTTCTGTTGCTTTGAGCAGTGCTTGTGCTATTCCATTCAAAATGGCCTGATACACTATATCACCAAATGGCAAGTACATATCGAACAAGTCATGATCGATGATTTGAAATTGGATGGTAAATACAAATTCACACTGTTGGAAATGATTCACTTCTGTAGTCTACTTTCTGCATGATGAATGGGATTGGATTCATTTGCTGATTTAGCCACTGTTGCTGAGAACCTTAGCACATGCGTACATCTTCATAAAAATAGAAACGGAATCAAATTCAAGTAGGTTCTTTGGAAGAGTTACAGCAACATAGTAGTAGCAGATTTCATACAGAAACGCCCACAGCAGATTGTTTAGCTAATAAGTCGTATTAGAAATACCTTTTCATTTCAGGTTTTTCTGTACATTTCTGCTTGATCTTTTCAGCTCCAAAACCGCCTGTGGTTTTTGGATGGTGAAGATGGAGCGATGCTGCGTTTCTAAAACACAAAGGCAGTCCAACACCAGTTAAGAAACAACACCCTGTGTTTGGAGCAAAACGATGGAAAGCTGGGTTCTCGAGGGAGACAGATACTCGTTCCTCCGCACTGCTCCATGTAACTTCAACCTGCAGCACCTGGATGGGCCTAATCATGTGGAGATCTTTGACATCACTAGTATCCCCAGCCATCGTAGTGCCATATCTGAAACGACTTGCCTTTGTGACATTTTTGGGGATGACTGTGAGTCTCCGTCTCTCTCCAGCAGCTCTGCCTCTACCTCTTTTCTGAAAAAGGAAGTAAATGAGCAATTACCAGTAGAAGATGTGAACGATTCATCAGATTCATACCATACAGCTAATGGTTCGGAGCATCTGAGTGATGGGAGTGACACATTTGAGGACTCAAAAGACAGAAAAGATTTGCTTTTATCTGAGACTGGGGAATCAAACACACCAGCAAGTGATTTAACCTTCACAAATGACAAAAGTGAAGTTACCTCTGCAAATGGCTCACCCAAGCCAACAGGAAACTGGCCAGAATCTCGTTTGTCTCAGGACACCAGCCTAGTGCAAGTTGAACATTCATGTCACCAGCAGCTAGTAATATCAACATCTGAATTTAGAGACACTAATATTAGAGTAACTGGTTCCACACAGGAGATAAACTCTCCTGACCTCTTATCTGAAAACAAGTGTATTAGAGACCAGAGTAGTGCTACCTCTTCAGAGCTTAGGCAAAATGATTCAACCGAGGAGATAATCACTCCTGACTCCTCACCTGAAAAGAGTAGTATAACAGAGCTGAGAGACACTACAACATCTGAGGTAAGGGAAGCTGATTCTGCACAAGAGAAAAAACCTTATAAAGAGAGAGAAAGCACGTTTTTAGAAAACCGAGATTCAGAGCCTTTTGGTAACTTGGCATCAGAAGGTTCTCCTAAGGAGAATTATGATCTAGGCTGGTCTGGTGAGGAAGAAGAAAAAATCCCTTTGCCTGATATTTTACCTACAGAAAACATCTCGCTTGTTTGTGAAACAGTAAAAAGCGACTCTTCTGTTGCTCTGCCTAACTTTTCAAATGATGGCAGTGACTTTACATCTCTCCAGAAGACAGCTGCTGATCCTTCTGCAAAAGATGAAACACATGATCTGAGAGAAATGGTGGTTTCACTGGAACAGGAGGATGTACCGAATAAATTGGGATACACAGGTACATTTCTATGTGATGATAATGATTTGGATGACCCTAACACTGTACCTCTACCTACTTATGTTGCGGATAATGCAGACAAAGACATATCATCTATGCCTCAACACCTTACTACTTCTTCTGAAACAAGAGAAACAGTCATCTTACCTGAGCATAGTACTTTGTCATCCTTTTCAGATGCAACAGAAGGACTGATATCATGTGTGATTAGTGAGTTATGCTAACCCTCTGGTTCTTCAGTGGATGTTTGCTCCTCAGAGCCACCAATAATAATACACTCACCTGTTGGTTTCACTCTCTGCCCGTCACCAGAACCCAAGAACAAGATTTGGTCAGCTGGACCAGAAGATCTAACGTTCACTCCTGAGAACCATGAAAGCGATTATAGGCTTACACCTACAGACAAAGGTTCTGTTTCGTCATTTGATTCCAAACGATGCCCTACACCTGAGCCAAGAAGCATTACTTCTGCTCCAGAAAACAGACAAAATGTCTTTATATGTGAATTGAGTCTTGAAGCTTCTTCACTTGAACTTAGATCTGCAGAATGTTTTATGTCAACTACTCTTCCTACAAAGGAAGTTGCAGACATCTACAACCTTTCATCAGTACAGCGAGGCATATCTAGTCCATCAGCACCTTTGCCAGGAGATACCGTGTCCCCTGATCTAAAGGGAACAAGATATACTGTAAGCCCTACATCAAATCTACTTGCCACAAATGAGATTACAAACATGACTATCTCCTCTAACTTTTCATCAGCAGACATGTGCGTAATTAGTCCACATTCAACTATAAGTATACCAAGATGTACAGAGTCTCCTGATAAACACGAAATAAGATCCCTGGAAAGTATTTCAACCATACTTCCAAATGAGATACCAAACATGGCCATCTCACCTGTCTCCAGCCTTTCATCAACAGAAGGAAGCATATCTAGATCACCTTCAACTTTAAGTATACCAAGAGACACAGCATCTGCTGATGTAGATGGAATAATATGTGTGAAAAGTCCTGAGGCAACTACAGTTCTCACAAATGAGACTACAATTATAGCTATCTCACCCCTCTCCAACGATTCACCAACAGGATCAACTTTAAGTATACAGAGAAATACAGCATCACCTGTTCTAGAGGGAACAAGATATTCTGAAAGGTCTATGCCAACTATGCCTCCCATAAAGGAGCTTGAAAATGTGGTGATCACACCAATTACACACTTTTCATCAACAGAGGGAAGTATATCTAGATCAACATCAACTTTAGGTATACCAAGAGATATTATGTCCCCTGATGTAGGTGGAACAAGATGTGTGGAAAGTCCTAGGTCAACCATACCTCCCATAAATGAGACTACAAATATGGCCATTTCACCCATCTCCAACCTCTCTTCAACAGAGGGAGGCGTATCTAGACCATCATCAACATTAAGTATACCAAGAAATACAGTATCTCCTGATATAGATGGAATAAGAAGTGCTGAAATTCCTACACCAACTACAGTCCTCACAAATGATATGACCATTATGTCCAACTCACCCATCAACTTTTCATCAACAGGAAGCATATCTAGACCGCCATCAAATGTAAGTATACAAAGAGATGCTATGTCCCCTGATGTACAGGAAACAAAATACACAGAACAATCAAATGAGATTCCCCCAAATGAGACTACAGATTTGGCCATCTCACCCATGTCCATCCGTTCAACAACAGAGGGAGGCATATCTAGACCACTATCAACGTCGTGTATATCAAAAAATACAGCATCAACTGACAGAGGTGGATTAAGACGTGTAGAAAGTCCTACAACGACCATACTTCCAACAAATGAGCATCCAAATATGGCCATCTCACCTGTCTTTAATATTTCACCAACTCAGGAAGGCCTATCTAATCCACCATCAACTTTAAGTATACCAAGGGATACCATGTCCCCTGATATAGAAGGAACAAAATACACTGAACGAGCAACTGAGATTCCCACAAATGAGATAAATATGGCCAATTCATCTATCTTGAACGTCTCGTCAGCAGAGGGGGGCATATCTAGACCATCATCAACTTTAAGTATACCAAGGGATACTTTGTCCCATGATGTAGATGGAATAAGATGTATGAAAAATTCTACATCAACCTTACTACCCACAAACATTGGCATCTCACCCGTCTACAATCTGTCATCAACAGTGCGAGGCATATCTAAACAACCATCCAATTTAAGTATACCAAGAGACACCACAACCCCTGATGTAGAAGGAACAAGATACACTGAAAGAACAAATGAGATTGCCACAACTGAAAACAACAATTTGGATTTATCCATCTCCAACCTTACAACACCTTCAATTATACTAACAGATAGAGTGTCTTCCCCTAAAATGAGATATCAAAGATCACCTGACAGGTTTCATGATCAATTACCAGCACCTGAAATGTGCATACCTCTGGAATACACAAATAATCACCTTTCAACCACAGTCAGTGAGAAGGTAGATCAGTCATTAAAGGTACCATTTGATGTAGGTCAAATAGATGATACTGGCTACAAAATGTCTCTGAAAAGTTGCAGTCTACCTCGGGATGATTGCACAGACATCGCTTCAGTACCTTGCAGCCAAACTGATACAATAAGTGATTCATCACCTGAGCGACCTGCTCCCAAATTATCTGTAAAACAAATAAAAGAAGGTTGGGAAAGGATGAATGAGAACATTTTAAATTCTCTGAATCCATGGCAAACACCCCAAAAGCTTGTAAAAGTACCTACTCCGAAGCAAGCAAAGGAAGGTAATGACAGTGGAAGAGAAATGTTGGAAAGAGAATCAGCAGGTAGTGAAAAAACATTTGGGCACATGGCTATGAGACCTGGGGAAAGCCCCAGTGTTTTACATAGTAACAATCATAGCATGTATGAAGGACAGTCATGCAGGAACAAGGGGTGGAGTGGGGAATGGGTGATACAGGAGGGGCATACATTAGGAAAAGGGGTGGGGAATATAGCAGAGGGTAGTTACAGAGGGGAACAGGTTGAGCTGTCATTCAGGACCAGGAATAGAAAAGGGCCTGCAAACCACAGCCCTGCTCCCTCAGTCCGACACCCAAAGTCTGGAATTCCGCCTTGCTATTTTGAGTCTCCCCTGGCAACTCGGCGGCAACAGAGTCTTCTCAGAGTAGAGAACTTACAAAAAGAGAATAAGACTGGTGCCAGGAGGGTCCGATCGACTTCTCAAAGCAATCACCGTGGTGCTGGTCGTCATTCTTCAGAATGTACTAGTGAGACTTCCAGTATGGGAAGTGAATTCGATGACACAGACAGTGAGGTGAAGTGGCTCACAGACCAGGCCTTCAGGAGCTTATCTAGCCCTCAGGTGGACTACTTGGATGTCTACAATTCAAGCCGTGGGTCATCTGCAAATGTTTCACAGCCTTCTACAGTTGACAGTCCAGGTTCCGCTACATGGATTTCCTATGCAGATTTGCATGACTCTTTACATGAAAATGATGACATCTTATGTCATCCTTCTTCTTTTTTACCCCATGGTACATTAGACCCAGCAAAGTGTATTGAGATGGGTAGTTTTGAATGCGTGGATGTAGAAGTGGAGAACAAGGAGGAAACCAGGAGAGGAAAAAGGATGGTACCAAAAAGACAGATCCAATTTAAGAAATGCAACTTGGATGAACTACAGTCTACTGAGAGTAAAGGACAAGCTTTGGATTCACTGGCCACACAGACCTGTTCATGGGACACTTTTGTTCGTCAACATAGCACCCCAGCATCAATGCAGGAAGATCTGGTTCAAGGTGAACATGAAATTAAAACTGGTAAGATGTTCCAGAAGTCTGCATCTTTAGATGAAAGTTCACCCAAGAGTAAAATGGCTTCCAGCGTTATCAAGAGTGTTCTTTCAAAGAAAATGGACTCTAAGAAAGAATCTTCAAGAAGTGAACCATTTGAGAATAATAAGAAACACATTGAAACTCTCTCTGCAGGGGAATCAAGTACTGCAGAAGGGCAGAGTTCCAGCCTACACTCTGAATGCAGTTTGTCCTCTGAGGACTTTGCAGGCAAAAAGGAAAGAAGCCCTCATTCACAGAAGAGGAGCTACAGGCCCAAGGTTCCCCCCAAGCCAGTCTTCAAAGCTAACTCTTTAACTACTAACAACAACCCTGCAGGTGTTGCATTTCCGGGTAAAACCTTATGGAAGGATCAGATAAGACCCATAACGGTTGATGCCACTGAAAGCAAAATATCTAAGAAACAGAACTCTGGGAATGGTGAGGAGGAGGAGGAGGAAAGTAAGGTGGAAGAGAAATACAGCATGGACTCAGGACGTGCCATTAACCGGACCCCAAAGTGTACTGCAATTTGTGTTGCAAGCACACAGAGCAGAATGACAAACAGTGACAACAAAAACCCTATGACACAGGAACAACAGGAGGGCAGCAGCAGTATGTTCTTGTCAAAAACCCCTGAAATTACTCTCAAGTCTTGTACCATCAAGGATAAAAAAATGTCTTCCTTGAAGGCATCTCTCTGTCCTGAACTGGAAACATCCAAAGATATCATACGTGAACCTCAGTTGGAGGAAACACTTGAAGAGCAAATGAGACTCAAAGCAGGGGTTGAGGCAGACATTGAAGAAGGTAATGAAAGAAACAAGACAAAAACTGTTATACATAAAGTAAGGGATGTCAGGAAGCTGGTAAAGAACACCTACAACCTGACCTTCAAAGTCTCAAATACCACTCACCATGTAGAGGATGTAGTACCTGAAAAACAGAAGGAAATGCAACCAGAAAATCCTCATCCTTTGCAAATTGAATGCAGAGCGATCAGCTGGAAAGACAAGACTGCATCTTGCAATAAATCAAACAGCCAACTAGATGAAGCTCATAATGCTGACAAATCAAAGATGCTACAAAGGGATTCGCCGATACAAAACGATGTAGATATTACAAAAATAACAACTTCCTTGCCCAACATTCAACATTCTGATGTGGATTTGTTTGCTGGTTTGGATAAATGCAAAAGCATATCAAAACCTGGTGATTGTGAACCTAGTACAAAACTTGAAATGCCTTCTAGACCATCAAGTAAGGAAATATCAACATTGGTGTTTCTCCAGGATGTCACATCCAAGTCTATGCAGAAGCCCACAAGCCCTGCTTCCCCCAATGTAAAAAGTGCTAACAGTAGTCATTCTGTGTCAATGCTACGGAAAGAAAAGGGGATGCAAGCTGACATTGGGGTGTGTGACGTCCTGAGTGAAGGGGCAGGTGCTAAACCTAAGCATATCAACAGGATAGAGGTCCCCTTGCAGACCTATGCATCAGAGGGAACCTCAAGTGAATCCCAGAAAGTTCAAAAAGAAGATGCTGATTTGCCTCCTGAACAGAAGACATCCCTAAACAGTGGTCTACAGACAAGTGATGGTACCTTACAGGTTAGGAGTTCTCCAAAGCCTAAGGAAGTGAGCGTACTTCACAACGGAAAAACAGGAGACTTCCGGAGTCAAGGAGGTTTGTTAGAACCTCCAATAGAACAAGACATTACAGTTGCTGCATCAAGCAAGGTAGAGGTAAGAGCATTTTCTAGCAACACAAAAATTCATGCACTGCCAGCAACAACATCTAAAGAGATTGAGTTACCCATTCAAGTGAGATCAATATCCACGGACAGACCCAAACCATCTGTGCTGCCTAAACCAAGCTATAAACAGCCATTTGCAGAAATTAGGTCAACATCGACCGACTTTCCTAAAACAGACATCACACCAGCAACATCTATTTTAAAAGAGCAAACACATTTAAAGAGTGATGTTAAAATCATTGAGACATCAGCGATAGTGCTGCACAATGACCAATCCACCAACGCTGCATCAAGCGATACAAAAACATTAGCGGTGTCAGCTGTGTCCAGCCACAAGCCTCAAACTATCCCAATCAGAACAATGTCATGTTCTGCTCAGAAATCAACAGCCACTACAGTCAGGCAAGAAGCCTCTGTCACTTCAGTGCAAAACTCCAGCAACCAGCAACACCAGAACATTCAAGAACAGGTGATGGCAGCGACTTCTTATGCATCTAATTATCAAACCTTACAGGTAGTTTCACAAGCCAATACCTACATGCAGAATATGATGACAACATCATCTAATAGCCAGTTACATACAGATGACTTTCATTTCCCTACATCAGACGATCCACCCAGCTATGATGAACGAGAAAGTTTCAGCCCTTTGCCACTTTCTGATTTGCCCCCAAGAAGGCAGAACAGATACCATCCTACCACCAAACATTCTCTTTGCTCCTGTACATCATGTACCCACCCTCAATTTGGCCAGTCCTTCCATGGCTCGCAAAATCAGACACCACCAGCCCCTCGCTCACCAGGTCAGGTGATTTCATACCCTGGAGCACCACCACAGGCCCAGGTCCGTCCTCATCAGTGCAAACCAGATGTCCAACCCTCAAATTACCCATCTGTCTCACCCAAAACTACAGTACAACAGGCTCCAGCCATGATTCAGCCCATGCACCACTCCCATACCTGTCCTGCACCAGCCATACAACACTATGGTAAGGAGCAACAGCAGTCTTCTACTCAGAACATGGACAGACGTTCAGGTAATCAACGTTCACCACAAGCTCCAAGTGGGGCAACTTATCAGGAGCACAGTCGTTCACCTAATATAGCTGCTCTGGACTCTAGAGCTCAGTTTTTCAATCCACAAGAACTACCACCATCTTTTGGTCATGAATATGAAAGTGATGGTCCTGGGGGTGGAGGTGTGTTGTACCCAGAAAATGCAAGTGGGATTGGGTATGGTCAAAGTCCCCGTCGTGTACTTCTAGATCCTGAAACTGGAAAGTACTTTTACATTGAAGTGCCCATGCAGCCACTGAGAAAAATGCTGTTTGATCCAGAAATTGGCCAGTATGTGGAAGTTCTCATACCACAACAGGCTCTGTCCAATTCTAGTATGTATCCTCCAACTGCTGCTCCATACCCAGGTCCATACCATGGTCAAGGGTTATATACATCCCAGTACCTTCCCTATGCGATGCCACCCCATCCCCACTCTGCCCAGCAACGACATCCAGAGCCCTCTGTCCCGACATCACTCCATCAAAACACCATGGGATATGGAAGCTCAGCAAGCCAGGCGCCAAAATCAGACATAAAAGGACATCCATCGCTGGATCAGAGCTATTTAGAGAACATGTATTACATTCCTACTGGGATGAATGCAAGCCCAAATTCTACCCCTTCAGACTACTACCACAAACCAGCAACAAATGTGCCTGCTGCTGGTGGCAGGAGGGCATGAAATAGTCCAAGATTTAGCATTTATAGTATGTGGTGCTATGTAAGCCTTTAGGTAAGGTTACCAGGAGCTTGTAACAGATTACACCCAGTAAAACTATTTACTAATTTTACTGACCTTGGGGAATTATAATAACTCGATAAGCATTATTATTAGCACCTACTTCACTTCACACCAACTATCCCAGGTGCAGTCCTGGCCATATTTCGGAATTTGTAGATATCACTCTCAAATTGAAATATTTACACTAAACCATAATTCACTGTAAGTGAATAGTTAGAGCAGTTGGATAGGCGAATATGTACACCCAGGGATAAACGACAAAACATTATAGAAAGTGCAGAACGTTTTCTAACGATAACAGCTTACCAAATGATATTTTTACACACAGTTTTACCAAATTAAACTTATTTGTTCACCACTACAATTTATGCATCCTGTCTTTTCTTTCTGGTAGGTATTGTGTTGACGGATTCTCCGAGTCTTTCGTTCCAATTAGCTTGAAAATGTGTGAACAAGCCTACTGGCAAGAACTCAAACCATTAAATCTGGAAACTATTCACAAATAATGGAACAGAAATCGAAGTGTGGGTTGGTTGCAATTGATACATCTGGTACGATTCAGGAAGTCATGAATAGACGCAGACTACCACCTAGTGGTGATTGTTCTATGAATATACAAAAAGACTGAATCAGTATTTTACTATTATTTGATCTAATGAGTGCAGTAAGTGTAAATAACGATATATTTCACTCTTTCAAATGTTCAAAGCCCTTCAAAATAGAAATGGCACTGGTAATGGTATGGAGCCAGAATAGTTTGTGTTGAATAAACTGATAACTGAAGAGGCACATTAGCAGGGAGTGACCCAAGTTTAAGATTCACTTAGTACAAATAAGTACATACTCTTAAAAAGTTTGTGTAAGCAAGAGAACACTGCTAGTTAAATGAAATGTAGTGGAAACAAACAGCTTCATTAATGATCAGTATTAGTACTGTCTTCCAAATATTTATTAAGTAAGGAATAAATTGTGACGGGGCATCCTGTTATAGGACAATAATTAATGACAGAGTGGTGTGATGCCCAATGCGAATGAAAGGCATATTATCAACCCACTGCTGATTATTTTACAATGACATTGAAGTGAAATTATTCCTTTTATATGGGGGCACGGTGGCTAAGAGGTTAGCCGGTTGCCTCACACCTCCAGGGTTGGGAGTTCGAATCCTGCTTCTGTCTGTGTGCGTGGAGTTTGCATGTTCTAGCCGTGCTTCATGGGGGTTGGCATATCAAAATTGTCTGTAATGTCTGTGATTGTGCCTTGCATTGGACTGGCACCCAGTCCACGGTGTCCCCCGCCTTGTACCCCCAGGTTCCCAGGGACAGCCTCCAGGCTCCTCCGTGACCCTGTGTAGGATAAGAGGTATGGAAAATTTACGTATAGATGAATCATTTGATTTAGATTATACAGAGCATCTGTTTTACAGGTCCCAGCAAACGGCCTGTTACTATAGAACTTAGAAATGTTAACATATTAGAACGAGCATGTTAGCATAAACCCTCTGACAGTGAAACAGCACCATCAAATCAGATAGAATGACATCATGTAACAAGGCATTCATGATCGCAGGGTGGTCCAGTAGTGTTGTGGAAATGTTTCCATTTTATTCCTCCAAACAGATCTCCGAGTCAGTCCCGTGCCCACCCGTATGCAGCAGCCGCACCCTTGGATGACTGCATTCAGTTTCCTGGCTTGTCTGATTGCAATGCAGGGCAGAGGCAGATGGGAGCTCCCACTGTGCCCCTTCTGTGTTATTGATCAGATAGCATCGAGTGCGTAGGTATGAGGGTTCACCCGATGCATGGGCTGCCCTGCATGAAAACAAAGAAATGAACACAGTTCATCTATGACCTCATTTGGCACACACACTGTAGTGGAAATAAACATGGCGCTTTCTTCTGGAAGGCATGTTAGTGCTTTTTGCAAACATGTATGCCAACATTTTCAAATGAAATAAAGAGGCACAGCCCTAATGGCAGAACTGAGTCCATGGCATGGTTAATTTACACTTGTGAAATCATGGAGTACAGTACGTCCAGATTTACATGGCCTAGAGACACAAACTTTACCTCAGTTGTTTTACAAGAGAAAAATAATGCCCCTTGAATGAGATGTGCTTCAGCAGGCAGGCCATAAAAGGTCTTGTTCCGTAGGTGACGCTAGCCTGCTGTCAGGCAGAAACATGAATGAACTTGCTCAAGGTCAGTTTACCTGCGCCTCAGGTACACCTGGTTTGCAGAGGGGATTAGGAAACCTGTAGGATTCCGGATGTGTTGAGTCTCTAAGCAACCGACATTTCAAATAAACTGGTAGGCCAGGCCCTATACATTCCTCAGCGTGGGGGAAGGTCCACTGTTGTGGTTTATACAGGCAGTGAACCACCAGGTGGTGCAATCACAAGGATTCATCCTGTTGAGGTTTGGTTACATCAGTGGTTTTGCACTAAAGACTGAGGTTGATGACACAAACTTCCTCATTCATCGAAGCTTTTTTCTTTCACAATATCAGTCTGGAATGAGAATTGGCAACCCTTTCAAATAAAACCCGTCAAAAATCCAGCTTGGTCCGACAAGCTGCCAAAACACAGGCTGAGCTGGTCAGACTGGTACATCATCATAGAGAAAATTGCACAACACTATGGTAACTAGGGAAAAGAAATGCTTTTTGATCAGTTTAGACCAGTACTATGGGAGCTGCAAAATCATTTGCTGGTGGTGCACCAGTTATAGCAGCTCGTTTTGGCAGATGGTAACAGGTCAGACTAAACTAGGAAGAATAGGGAATACTACAAGGCCCATGCTTGCCAGACACTGCTCTCACAGATGACAAATCAAAATGATTGATTAACCTAGATTGGAAATTGTTCGCAGTGGGCTAAGTGAGTGTCAGCTTGTGTCTTAGTTTCCTTTCCTGAAAGACACACAGTGCATGGCTGGACGTGACAGTGGGTGATGTAATCGCCTGAACACTTTTCTCAGTCTGAGTTACCAGGACTTCTTTGGGACGAACTCCTGAGCCGGGTCATAGACTAATGAGGAATGGAAAGAATGTCGACCGAGACTGAAACGCAGCCAACAGGACAGCCTGTGCACAGACAGAGAGTGCTTGAGACAGAGAATCACCCCTGGCTTTATCACCCGCTTCGGTACAAAGGTACAAAGGTTCAGATTCCTACGAGTCTTCAAAAAGAACATATCAAAGGTACCGCTTAATGTTAGAATCAGTACAACGGTCAACGTGGGTCTGAATTACAGACAGTAAACCGAAGAGTGTAGCAAGTAGGCCATAAAATGTTCAATGTTTTTAGCATTCGCATGTGAAACATGAGAGTCCGTCTCCTTGGAAACAGCTGAGGCGGGATAGGGATTCCCCGCTGAAAGGTCGAGTCTGCTCGGATGCGCCTCATCTCCCAATGGAAGCTTGTGTAGTACCGTAGCGTTAAACAGACTCCAAGTCAAACAGACACACCACGTCTGGACAACGATCTCACTGTCCCTGGAAACACGCCACTCTCTTTTTCATCTTTCCAGATTTTTAGATTCTAGACCCAAGAGACTGGTTTTCCAGATGCATATGACATTTCCAGGCTAATTCACAGACTAGGCTTAGACGGCATCCAGGGAGTAACAGTACAGATGACAGAACTCATTTGAGCTCATGAGTAAGGCGTAGTAAGTCATGTGTCACTGCACTGGAGGCCTTGATAATGTTCAATGTTCAATTTATTACTTTTGACTGCTGTAAACTGCTGGGAGATTTTCTAGCTCAGAATCAAGTACAACTCCTGAAATGTTGCCTTGTTGAACTTATTCAAATGTTAATCAAATATATTATACTGACACGGTTCCCTGAGTTCTTTGAAACATAACCGGCGGGCCTTTTTTTTTTGTTTGTTTAAAAAAATAAATAATTATGGTGCAGTTATGGAAATTATGTTCAATGACTATACAACTTGTTGTTGTTGTTGTTGTTTTTGTTGTTGTCATTATTACAGTGGGTTAATACAAACACCCCTGCCATAAAAACATGCACAAATAAACTTAAATCTAATTGAAATTTAGATAAAACTAAGTGATGTTAATATGATGCAAAATATATTGTGTAAGGTCGCACGGTGGCTTAGTGGTGAGCACGTTCACCTCACACCTCTAGGGTCCAGGGTTTGATTCCCGCCGGGGCCATGTGTGTGTGTGGAGTTTGCATGTTCTCCCCGTGCTGCGGGGGTTTCCTCCAGGTACTCT
>JAOUWY010000001.1:29690073-29700316 GCA_025728095.1 Prietella phreatophila | reverse complement strand
GGCGTGTCTAAAGTGTCCGTAGTGTATGAATGGGTGTGTCAGTGTGTATGTGATTGTGCCCTGCGATGGACTGGCACACTGTCCAGGGTGTACCCCACCTTGTCCCCGATGCTCCCTGGGATAGACTCCAGGTTCCCCGCGACCCTGAAGCATAAGCGGTATAGAAAATGATTGGATGAATGCCGAGTCTTATTTGTTTTCATTTACGGATTTGTTTTGGATTGCTTTCTTTCTCGAATATGAAATGACTGCATGTGATGACAACATTTTTCATTAAATCTGTGAATAACTGAAATAAAGAGACCCGATTTAAACCTGGCAGCGTAATCCATACAGAAAATCACTGGACGTCTTCACAAATAATATGATTTGAAGCCGATCAAATGAGGTTTACTGTAGCGAGTCCCCTAATGCATCAACGTATACAAACTCAGCAGCGAGACACGAGACGCGAATGTTTTTTTTCCAAACGAACCGACTTTCCCTGATTTCTTGAGTAAACGCTCCTGCATATGATTTACGAACAAATCTATTCGTATCCAGTTTCATAAACGAGGCCCACTGTGTGCACTTTGTTATTAATCGCTGCTAGCTCGAACTGGAATAACAAGACTGAACCCTCGAGTGCATGCAGACAGTGTAGACACATGCACACATGCATGTCGTTAATGTGAGAAAGAATGAAAGAAAGCGCAGCTGGGAGTCGTGAGTAAACAGTGCATGCCTCTCACTCCTTCTACCTTCAGCATACGTCTCTGGAAAGTGGGCTGGTCGGCAGAGATGAAGCCATGATCATAGCGAGGAAAGACCATCTGAACAGCCAGAACCAGATTGAATAGAAAGATGGAGGGAGAAGAGGAGAAAAAGATCAGAAGAGAATCGTCTGGGTTTTACAGAGCGAGTGTAAAGCCTTGATAAAACGCCTGAGGAACGACAGGAGGTGGCTCTCGCAGACAGCGTTCAGATGAGCACATGTACGGAAGCGGAGAAGGGACAAACCTTGATGGGTATCTGATTACTGTACAGGCCTGCGTGAGTGGCCTGTGAGTGAGACGGACATCATCACAGTTACTAATACAATACTGTGAGATGTTTCTGTCATGTAATATCAGAGAAGGAACTCTGGATTACAGTTCCCAGAAGCCACTGCACCTCACCGGTGACCTGCACCTGAATCACGTCATGTTAACGAGCACCTACGTGTATATAGGCACAGTTTGCACTGCACTCCTTGTCTTATGCTTGTCTTTCTTTGTCGCTGTTGCTGTGTTTATGGTCTTTGGTTTGTGTTTATGTTTACTTTTAGCCTTAGTGTTTTGCCACAAGGTCATACTGTGTTTTTGTGTTGTTTTTTGGTCTTTATTAATACGTCTAATCTGCACTTGCATCCGTCTCCGCCTCCAATCGGGACAGTTTCCCTGTTTTTGTGATTTAGCATTTTTTTTAAAATCACTATTTAAAGATTTAATCTTCCTGAACCAGTAAGCTAAAATATATATAGGAAATTCCACCATTTCAGGTTTAAAGAGAGTATGAGGGTAATAATATCAGCTGTGCAGTCGGGAACTGCTTGCTAGGCAGTGGCAATTCCAAAACGTCAGCTGGATGCTAGATTATTGGGTGAGTTCACAGTAATTCGCTGTAAACAGTAAACTAAATACAGGATATTAAATATGTTCTAATCCTTTTCCCAATCAGTTTTCTAGTGTCCTCATGGCCGGCGTCAAGTTTTTTGAGAAGAGAAGAGAGCTGGAGAAATTTGACACTTGGATGTTGGCCTTTTGTTGTTGTTGTTATTTTCTGAGGTAAAATGTTTTGATCATTTCCAGCTGAAATATTTCAGAGACACCCCTAATAAATACAGTTTTAACTTATGTAAAGTATATGTTAATAGAGTATATATCGATAGGACTTTATTTCACATTTACGAACTCAAAACAAGTGGGACAGGGGCGGAGCATCCAGGCGGTGTCGGATAATCTCGGTAAATCCAAAACACCTTCGCAAGTGGTTTTAGATTCATACGTCTCTTGGCGTTTTTGCGAGTCATAATCTACTCCGCATACTCTGATGTTAAACCGAAGAGCTCCTACGCCAGATAAAGGTTGGCAGGTCTGGTAACATAATTCAGTCAGAGTAAACATCATTAGGTCATTCCATCACAAGTGGTCCAGTACGTTGCTTGACCATTTTTAATGTTCTTACTTACTTCTACGTATTGGCACTGGAAAACCACCATTTAAAAAAAAATAATAGATTTTACTCGGTTTAACTATGTCGGCCATCTTTGTTTTATGGCAGGCAAGAAATTTTGTTTCTATAGCTGTTTACAGAGACCTCAATATCCCGGCTCAGGGTGGTCCTAGCTCCTTGGAACGAACTCTCTAGAGCACATTACAAGGTACATGGACATATATAAACATTTAGCGTATTCAAGTCCTAATGTAATGCTCAAGAGTGCTCACAGTTCTACAATTAGAGTCAATTTATAACATTAAGGGTTCGAGACTCAGTCTTAATGTTTGTTTAATGGGTACCTAGCTAAGTATAGTGTGCATGCAGAGCTTTTCACAGAAATACGTGCTCTATATTAACATTCTGCTGTTTACGGTATACGCTATGTGAAAAGTTTCCAAAATGATTTGGATTCTATGAAATAATATCATTTTGCTAAAAGGTTTGATTACTATCACGGAAAACAAAGCGGGACGAGTGTTTAAAACTGATATTGTGTGATATTCAATCAGTACATCGAGTATTTGATCATCATGAGAGACGTCTGTTCACCAACAAGGATGAGAACTTACCCGTGGTCCAATCTCTCCTTGGTCACCCTATAAAAAAAAGACAGAAATGGAATGATTGTGAACTCTCTGCTGTGCTTGCATGTCATTTTAGCATACTGATCATCGGTCCAATGTATTCAGCTCCACAATAGCAAGAAGGAAGGAAGTTTGTGCCATGGAGCATGGGAGACAATGATTAAGGGCAAGCTCCCGTGGCTTTTTTCCAGAGATAATCAACAAGAATCTTCCGAGCCTCGATTTTGTTTATTGCGTGGTTTTTTTAATTTATTTTTAAGATGTGGTCCGACACCCGGTGTTCTCGTGTCCGTGTGCACGCACAGCAGCCATCGTTTGCTGCTAGACAATTTGGAAAAACATGTGGTTGCTTTGAAGCACGAGAGACAATTACCTTTCGGCACGACAGTGTAACATGTACAGTAAGGTGAGGTTTAGACCTGTGGCTTCATCTGGGTGGAGAATGCTATCAGAACGTTCAGGAAGAATATACACAAGGGACTAATAAGGCTACAGAAACAATATTATGTGGAGAATATTATTATTATTATTATTATTATTATTATTATTATTATGTGGATATTATTGAATGATATTATTGAGTGAATATTATTATGTGGATAATATGTGGAGAATATTATCAAAATGGTCCTTAAACGTTCTGCGTCACAATATTACCAGAAAGTTCCTTACGTGTTATAGAAAAACTACCATCATGCGAGTGCTAGTGTTTCTCCAACCATGTTACAGCAATGTTGCAGGAACGTTCGTATATATTTTATATAAAAGCTTCTTCCTACAACCATGACATTTACAAAATGTAAAGCTAACCTAAAATCGCTAGCTGGGGATGAGAATAAGCTATGTGATAATTTACCTTATCTCCTTTTGGTCCAGCTGGCCCCTGGGGACATAAAAGGAGGAGAAGAAATGAGATGGTCTGCTGTTAGTATTTTGTATTGTAATCTCCGTTCAACAAACCAAAATACAGTAAATCAACCGTTTGTGCTTTAGGATGAGAATCAAAGTCAGAATCTGAATCAGAGTCAGAATAAAAATGAGAAACAGAATCAGAGTAAGAACGTGAAGAAGAAGAAGAAGAAGAACAAGAAAGAGGAGGAGCATGAGGGCAAGAATCAGAATCAGAGTCAGAATCAGGACAAGGTAGGAATACGAATTCCAAATCCGAGTCAGAATTAAAAATGAGAAACAGAATCAGAGTAAGGACGTGAAGAAGATGAAGAAGGCGCATGAGAATAAGAATCAGAATCAGAGTCGGAATCAGGACAAAGAGTAAGAATCACAATCAGAGTCAGAATCCGATTCCGAATCAGAATAGGGACGAGGAACGTAATCAGAGTAAGAACGTGAAGAAGCAGAATGAGAAAGAGGACGGCAATAAGAATCAGAGACAGAATCAGGACAAGGGTAAAAATAACAATCAGAGTCAGAATAATCCGGATCACAATCAGAGTCAGAATAATCTGGATCACAATCAGAGTCAGAACTAGAATGAGACGAGGAACGTAATCAGAGTAAGAACGCAAAGAAGAAGAATGAGGATCAAAGGATGGCAATCAGAATCAGATTCAGATCAGAGTCAGAATAAGAAACCGTGATCACTATCAGAGTCAGAACAAGAATCAGAACCACAATCGGACTCAGAATCAGAATCACAACAAGAATCGTAATCGCTGGGTCAGAATCAGAATAGCAATGAGAAACATCATCAGAAGAAGCGGAGACAGAATAACAGTAAGAATCACATGGCATCACAACCAGAGTCATAATAAGGGCACCACACACACACACACACACACAATTTAGTGTAGCCAGAGAACCAGGAGGAAACTCATTTCGAACCAGGGACCTTGGAGCTGTGACCCAGCTCAGTAAATAGTCTGAGCATCTGCAATGGAAATCAGCACACGCGACGCTACAGATGAGCAGAAAATGAGCTTCAGTCGACTTCCTGCAGTCACATGCTGTGCTGTGATGTAATCCCAAACCAACAGCCGGTGACAGTCGCAGATTCATGTCGAACGCAATCGATTGTGATTTTTCTTTCTCCAAGACCCAAAACAACTTGACGTCTCTTTTAAGCACTAAGCGACTGATTAATGGTGTTTGGACGAGCAGAAGCGGTTTATCCTGCTCTCTGCAATGACAGCATCGGAATCAGGGTTAAGACACAATTTTCTTCCGTCACTGTATAATCCATTATTTCCATCTCAGGTTGTGGTTAGGTGGACGAAGAAAAAGACTCAGCAGTCTTACTATATAGCTGATAAATAGCTGGGGACGACAGACATGCTGTGTAGACAGACGTCTCCACAAGAGGATAAAAAACACAGTCCTTCTTTTACGCAGCATGGGGTAACAGCTACCAGATGGGTGTAGAGACGGTGCACTGTAAATTCCCCTTTCTAACTGCCCACTGGGTTCGACATGGGTTAAAAACAATCAAGCGATGACATGAGATAACGTATCGCTCACAAATCATATAGAGGAATGGGTAAAAAAATGTTTTTTTTTAAACATACCTGACTTCCTTTTTGACCAGGAAGACCCTTTGGAGAAAATACAAGGTATAGATAGATAAAGAAGATAAATATCAACATTGAAGTACGGAATGTATTATATTGTTTAATATCACTGAAAACCCCCTTCATTATTTGCACATGGGGCAAAACTGAAGTAACATGTAACATACGTTAAATATGGAATAAACGACTTGGTTGGTGAGCTGTTATCGGGAAATAATCGACGACAAGGTGGTGTGATTTAAAGCAAAACTGATCTAAAGCAAGAAAAAACAGCACGTCCTGGAGTGTGTTTTCCACCTTTTCTAACACAGCAAGTTACAATGTTTTTATTTATTAATGAATTAAGGAGTAAAGTGTGAACAGCCTCCCACAGATGATAGACCAGCTGTTAAGACGCTACGTTAGGTGTATTAACATCCAGGGAGTCATAAATCTGAATCATCTGCAATCATTGTTTATTAAAAGAACCTTGAGTTATTTTCCCCTCCCTCCTCAGATCAAACGCAGAACTCGCTAATGCTATGACATGGTTTTTGTTTAGTTAATAAATCTGACAAGTTTATTCAAAGGCGACTTTTTGTCACACGAATGTATGAGGTATAAAGTCAGGAGGAATTATACAGCCCAGGAAGGTAAGGTGAAGCGAAAAAAAAAGTGTTGGAAAAGTCTCAATTGTTGTAAAAGAATTGACTGATTTGGCAACATTAGCTAAGCTACTCACACACAGTGCTGAGCTCCAGTTCGCCAGCTGAGCGGTTAGTTTATCTAATGTTATCTCTAGAGTAGTAGCTACTTGACTAAAAGTTAAAAGTGCTTAAAAAAACGTTTGCTTTGCTAGCAAGTGTTAGCCTTCACCTTCCCATGTGGTGGAAATCACTGTTCAGCTGGAACTTTTTGTTGGGGTTTTTTTGGCTGAGCACACCACGTGGCTTCCTTTGTAACTTATCTTAAACGTAGAATAATTGAGACTAATATAATCTCCCAACCAAACTGTCTTCCATACTTCCACTCAGCTTTGACTGGAATTCTGTCTAATATAGAACACGAATACTGCAATCCTTCTCGTTTGTGGACACTTCCACACACTCGCACACATGCACACGTCCTCCGACTGTCACTCAAAGCTGGATACGGATACTCACAGGTTTACCGTCCATGCCGAGAGGCCCCTGTGTGCAGAGAAAGCAGAAGGAGAGAAATGAGCAGTTAGACTCTGAAGATGAGGCAATAAAGAACAAAGTGCAGATACAGCTGTAACAGAAGGTGAGGGAATAATAACTCACAGACATGATAGGAGATAAAGTACAGAAAAGGAGAGAACAAGAACTCGGTGAAAGCGCAGCATGATATCACTTCTTAATTTTATAGGCATCTTAGACAAATGGTACCTCAAGTGCTTTTTGGGGTAGTTACAGGTGTTCTACTTGGAACAATCTTTTAAAAAAAGAAATAAATTTCATAGGGTTCAGCCCTTAGGCGTGCTAGATGGAACCTTTTTTCTTATAGTGTACTAGTGAGCTGACCATTAGCAGGTGTTAGACGTAAAAACATCCGAGGACCAATTTATTTCATATGCCTTAAGCATTTCGTTTTGAATCAAGGAAGGGACATATGTGATGGCTGAAATCCATACTGCTTATCCTAGACAGGGTCATCAGGGAGACTAGAGCCTATCCCAGGGAACTCGGAACAAGGCAGGGGACACCCTGGACACCCATCACTGGACACCCATCCCTTGACACCCATCACACACATTCACGCACCTGTTCACACACTATGAACAATTTAGGAAATGCCAATCAGCCTACAGAGCATGTCTTTGGACTGGGGGACTAGCTGAGAACAAGTCAAGGCCAAGTCAAGATCAAGTCCAAATGAAAGCAAGACCAAATCCAGACCAAGACCAAAAAACATAAAATCCTTTTTGAGGCCAGGCCTTTACTTCAAATTGTTCATGCATTGTGCCAATAATTAGGCTGTATTTTCTAGAAGAATTACATCTTGTCAAACGTTCTGAAAAAACCCCAAGACCAAAACAAATCCAAGTACAAAGTCCAGTAAGTCTGAGAGAAATCCGAGTCAATACAAAATACGTCTCAATACCAGACGAGAGTCCTTACAGCCTTAGCACCAGAGTTTGGTTGATGGTTGAAGCGATCCCCAGATCTCTGCATCACTCCTAGGGTCAAAAACAGCTCTCACACGTCACCAAATGTATCAAATTCCAGTTAAAAAAAACCCACACAAATGTTAAAACCACTTAGAATATATTTTCACTCGCAGAAGCCCTTTTCTGTACCTAACCCCATTTGGACAAGAATTTCAAAAATCCCTCTTAAGAAGTACTTCAAAAGCTCCATGAGGCATGATGGTGGAGAAGGTGGAGTGTCTGAAGAAGCTTAGCAGAGATGTCTATTTGACCTGTGTGCCCTGTATATAGTATCTTTATATTCCATGGTCATTTTTTTTTTTTAGTTCCTTGAGATATGGCCTCTTGAAATTTGGAAACCAGGACCAGAATTGGGAAAAAAGTGATACACCAGAATGGCATCATAAACCACATGATGGGGTCAAATGATAGGATGTGGGGTAAAAAGTGTTATTGGTGAGAATTTGTGCTGAGAATGTGTGTGTATGTGTGTGGGGGGTCACACTTGGGTATGCAACTCCGAGCACATGATACTTTTGGGTTCAGTTGCACAAACCCATCCCACCCCATCACCTCCAATGATGTCTACAGATCTGAAGTACATCGTGAGGATGGAGCGGTTTGGTCTTGAATATGGATGTGTAAATGTGGCTCAAGCATGTTTGTCTCAGTGTCAGGTCCATCTGTGAGCATTTGAGTTGCCTGATTTCCCTGGTGGTTAGTCATGATGAGCAGTCTTGGTGTGCACACTGAGGTCACGCCACGCTTTCCCAAACAGAGATAAATGAATCTCGGGGTCAGATTGATTTATGATGCCTGACACAACATGACCTGCCAGACGTAAGCGACGCGGGTGTATATATCTGCTACTGGTGTCGCTGAGGCTTACTTTGGCATTTATTTTTGCACTGATGCAGTTAGTCTCCAAAATATAACTAGATTGATCATTTTTATCTCTATAAAGGATTTAGAGTAGTTCATCCATGGCGCTTTTACAGTTCTCACCCTGACAAAGAAAACTGAGCATATTTATTCTCAGAAGTGGCTCGTGACCAAAGATTTTGGTGGGGCAGCATGACATCAAACAACAACATAGCTTGAAGCAAAACTAATTCAAGAGGTGATAACATGTGACTCATGCTATACACTACTATATAGTGTATCATATTGTAGAGTAACCCAATCTATTTTCAACAGGAGAACAGAACAAAACAACAATTCCCCTTAGTTAATCAAACTGAAATTTTGAAATCAGACATGATCATTTTATAAGCAATCGAAGCAATAATGGTGACCGATTGCTAAAAAAAATGGCCTTTTAGAGATACAACCAAGCCAGATAAAAGTGTAGATCAGACTCGCTAATCACATTCGGACAATTTGTATTCAAGTGAATTTTTGAAAAGAAATTCAGCTCATAGACGAAGCATGGAGCAGAGTGATACTTATATCTAATGCTTATGAAACCCAGACTTTAAGCCAAAACCAAATCACCAAAAAAAACCAAGAAGCACTTGCCTAATAAATGTCCCAGATAATAATACCAGTGTTTCCCAATCCCAGTGCTGGAGGCCCAGTGGTCTAGATACTTTAAATATTTCCTGATCCAGCCCCTTAGCTAATTATCAAACCATCCAAAACTTGTATCGGGCATGTCAGAAGCATGGGAATCATGAAACTGTGCTGATAAACCTGATTACAAACCCTAATGCAAGTTCCTCCACTAAATACAGTGATAGCAATCAGCATCAAAATACAAAATGTATTACTAACTTAAACCACAGTCAAGAATTTGAGAACAACAATGTGGTAAACCTCTTCCCTGAACTTTCTAATGCTTAAAAAAAGAAAAATAAATGGATTCATGGCAAACCACAAGTAACATTTTGTTCTTATATATTGTTTGTCAGTCATGGGATCCGATTATTTTGAACATTCCTGATTTCCACAGATACTGTCTACATCCCAGACCCTATTACCTCTCACAAAAAAAGTTTCTGTCAAATTTACCACGTGTTCTAAGAGGAGTATTAAAAAAAAAACCACAGTTCAAATTACCAATAAACCTCATGAGGCGAGCTGAGAAAATAGAATAATTGTTTTCCTGTCTTCTGTCCTTTGTTAGCGTTAAACCGTTTTTTTTTTCTTCTCTGTCGTAAATTACAAATTCAATCCAGGGAAGGGTTTGGGACTCCAAGCATTCCAGCTGTAACTGGTCTCTGTGAAGGCCTCGGGAGCACAGGATTGGAAAACTGATTACACCAAGAGCACGACCCTGCCTTCAGCACGGCTCTGTACTTCCACTCAGCCTCACTGATTCTAATCTATTAATCTACACTGCGGGCTAAAAGTATGGAAGTAGGCAACGATTTGTTGATAGCCAGCAACCGACACAAGATATTTTATTGACATCTGGTCATGTGGAACCTGAGAAAATAGTCTGGTCCCAATGGTTACCATATAGTATCCCCAACAATCAAGCCCATGGGATGAACTTCAAGTTAAGTTGCACCACAGACACTTCGCAGTGTGTAAAGTGCTCGTAGATCAAAATGGTCGCCCGGAGTCACATAGTTCTCCATTACCAGTCAATCAGAAACACGGTCTGATATATGCATTTACATTACATTTATTCACTTGGCAGACAATTTTATCCAAAGAGATTTAGATATAAGCAAAGCGATATATCGAGCAGAGAACAATACAAGTAGTGCTACTATACAAGATCCATTCATTGAGTTCCAGAG
>JAOUWY010000001.1:29389531-29400470 GCA_025728095.1 Prietella phreatophila | reverse complement strand
CCCCATGCTCTCTGGGATAGACTCCAGGTTCCCTGTGACCCTGAAGAAGGAGTAAGCGGTAGAAGATGGATGGATAAGAATGTTATGATTTTAAAATTGGCATTATGTTTTAAATGTGCATCAGAAGATAATTCTTTCTCTAGGGCTTTAGTGAACACTGCCTCATTTTACATGAATCCCCCTGCACATGTCATTTGTGTGTGTGTGTGTGTGTGTGTGTGTGTGTGTGTGTGTGTGTGTGTTTATCCATGTAATGACCATATGCGTGCATTTACTGTACAAATCTCCACAATCTCTCTGAGGGATGAAACAAATCCCCCTCACATAAGTCTGAGCGTGTGTGTGTGTGTGTGTGTGTGTGTCTCGTCTCAGCTCAGATGATTTTCTGCTCCAGTTGGAAGCAGCTGTGGTCAAGGCTGAGCGATGAAGCTCTCACACTATTCCCATTTCACTTCCGTACAGCAACATTTTATGTGGATTCACACACACACACACACACACACACACACACACACACACACAATTCTCACTCTTACCTTTGTATGTGTTGCTCAATGTATCCAAGATGAAACAAACAGAAAATTGCTGTCAATTAAATCCTCCTGATCTACTTCCTGTCCAAGGTAGGAACACAGGTGTATTTAAAAAAAAAAAAAAACTATTGTGGAAAAGTTATTACGGAAAGAATCGAGTGCATAAATAAACATACTTTTCATCAGGTCGACATTTCTGTATGATAAATTCTTTATTCTAATATTTTGAGATACTGGGGCTTTGATTTCCAAGAGCTGTAGGCCGTAATCATCGAGATCAAAACACAAAAAAGGCTCAAAATGTTTCATGTTATGCTTATTGAATCTAGGATTTATGAAACCCACTTTTTTGAATTAAATTTCGGAAAAAAAAGACTTTTCTGCGATATTCTAATGTTTTGAGATGAACCTGTAGATGATATATACTGTATATATTGCCTGTATATATCAAAGTGATTGACAGGAGAGAGAGAACGTCATCCCTCCCACATAGAGTGTGGTCAGTTTTGTTCCCTCTCCCGGTGGCATCATCAGAATTCAAACTCACAAACGTTTTTCTGTTGCACCACTCAGGACCCCCAAAACTTATTCACTCTTAACTGGCATAAGTCAAACCAGTGGGTCCTTAGGAGCATCTCCAAAATTATTTGCACCCGTCATGCTGAGCAAAATGACAATATAACTTCAATAACGTGCAAAAAGTGATATTTTGAGCTTTAAATCTGGCAACCAACTTTAGGGATAAAATATTCTGATGTTTCGTCATTTATAATTCTGTCTATCTTAACAGGAGCTCCTGGACTAGAAATACCATCATTTAAAATACTCTATTTAAAAAAAAATAATTTAAAGATTTAAAAAAAGATGTTTAATAACAGATATTGTTCTGTTTAAGTCTAATATTGCTGTTTCTTCTCAGCTGGGATGCCTCGACTACGCTATGTGTACTGAAAATAAAGGATATCACACCATTAATGAAAATCATGCTGCAAAATCGACGTCTACACGGGAAAACCGACAGAAAAGACTTTTGTTGTTCTGTGGAAACTGTTTGCTAGTCAGTGTGTGTGTGTGTGTGTGTGTGTGTGTGTGTGTGTGTGTTCCTGATTTACGAATGCTGTATAATGTTAATAGGGTAACTGATGAGCCAGTGGTGAGAGAATGAGTGTATTTTTTTATCCGTTGAACCATCATCAGCATCATTGTTGCCATTAATATCATCATCATCATCAATGTCAACCTCTTCATTATTGTAAACATCACCAGCTTCCTCCTCCTCCTCCTCCTCCTCATCATCATAGACATCATGGGGCTTATCATAATCATCAACATCATCATCAGGACCATCATCATAATCAACATCAGAATTATAAACCTCATGAGGCTCATCATCATGTCACCAGCATCAACGTCGTCATTATTATAAACATCACCAGCTTCTTCCTCCTCCTCATCATAAACATCATGAGTCTTATCATAATCACCAGTTTACTCCACCTCCTCCTTAACATCAGAACTATAAACCTCATGAAGCTCATCATAATCACCAGTTTACTCATCATCACAAACATCAATAGCGTCACCATCATCCTAATCATTGTCCTCATCATGAACTTCTCTATAAAAGGCTCTCTTATTTAATTTTTTATTTTTTTTATAAAAGGCTTTCTTAAAGGCTCTATGTAGGACTGTAGAACCGAGTGTTTTCCTATCAGAAAGTAGAATCAATTTTGCAACTGTGCAATTGTGAGGTACAAAACGACAAATTTTTTTTTTTTTTTTCTTCTTAATACCCATCAGGCATTTCCTTAAATTGACCTAACATGTATCGGTATTTTGTCTTGTTTCTACTTGGAATGGTTTCTGATTTGGAAACATACTCGTGTAGGGACCCAGAAGTCTTAACGGTCAGGTATTTCCTAAGTGTGTGCATATTGTGCAGTATGCACTATGTTGTTTATAAACATCTACACAACCGCAACTCGTGTGTACATGGTACAGGATAATCCTACAAATGAGTGTTTCCCTATGAGAGAAGGTTTCCTTAACTAGGTTAAGTACCCTGAACCTTGGAGGAATGACAGCCTTCGCAGCACAGAAATAAAAAGTGGAGGTAACACCAAAAGAGGGACTGAATCCGGAATAGAATCCGGAGTGTTCAAAGGGCATGATGGTCAGGCGTCCGTATACTTTTGGCCATGTAGTGGATATAAAATAAATAATTGCTCATCAAATGATACAACAAATATAATAATAGAGAAGAGAAGCACTTGGGCGAAAAGACGGAAGGGTTTTTTAATGTTGAAGATGCATGCCGTATGCTTTGTGGTAGGGGGTGCAGAAGTTTTCACACCCTTAGGACAAAAAGACAAATATACAGTAATTTTCCGAAAATGTGAGCAATTTCACAGAATTCTTTATTCATGCATTTAAAGTATAGTCAAAACGAATAATACATAATGCAGGTTATGATATTAATGATGAAAATAAATCCTATTCTTCTCTCTTTGAAATGGTACATCCACACTTGATCTTTTTTATGACGGTCTGAAGGGAAAGGTTATTTTCACAAAGCAACAAAAAAGTCTTTTTATTAAGTGTATTGTCTTCTTAGTTTGCATGAATCCGCTGCACTGCACTGTTGCAACACACTTTGTGTGTGTGTGTGTGTGTGTGTGTGTGTGTGTGTGTGTGTGTGCGTGCGCATGTGTGTGGCCTCAGCTCAGATGATTTTCTGCTCCAATTGGAAGAAGCTGTGCTCCAAGGGTGTGTGTGAGACACCGCTCTCACACCATTCACATTTCATTCCCGTAAAGGGACATTTCGTGTTGTTTTAGACAAACACACACACACACACACACACACACACACAAGAAATGAACAGAATAGAAATGCTGCTCTAATTCTTACTCACTTACTCAATTTCGGTGAGCACTTGATCCTGGTCAGGGTTTTGGTGAATTTGGAGACTGTCCCGGGAACAGACCCTGGACACACATTCACACACTCATTCACACCGTGGGACATCTGTCCATTCACCTGCATGTAATAGGCAGGTGGAAGAAAACCGAAGAACCCAGAGGAAACCCACACGCACATAGGACCTTCTTGTACAGAAGGTAACCCGAGCTTAGGATCAAACTGAAGAGGAACTTTTGGGAGTGGAGTTACTGTTATTCACCTGCAAGAGCAAGTCCCAAAGTGCTTTATTGTCCTTCACAGCAATATTACAATATTTTCTTTATTACACAGCAACATATCATACTTTACGTATACATTTATAATCACATTTAATGTTGTGGGAAATCTACATTCCTGTTATCACTTATATTAAAACAGCTATAAACAAGTTGCTTCATCACCCCACATCTCTCTCTCTGTCTGACTCTCTCCGTCTCTCTGTCTGACTCTCTCTCTGTCTGACTCTCTCTCTGTCTGACTCTCCCTCTCTGTCTGACTGTCTGACTCTCTGTCTGTCTCTGTCTCTCTCTGCACATGCGCGGCGGTGGAGTGACGCGAGAGTGATTTGGCGTCTTGGAAAAGTTTTTCGAGAGTTTTGCCATTTTTCTTTCTTTAATTTATTGAAGCTTTAGTTGTTGAAAGAGGGTTAGGGTGTTAACAGTGAGTGAGCCGACTATTGTCGGCAGGACTTGCTCAGTTATGGAGTTAAACTGATATTTCTCACATCTGACACTGAGACACAGGTGCAAATGCACGCCGGATGACTCCATACTGATTGAAGAAGTTCTCAATGCCTTCAGTAGTCAGGTTGGTGGTATAAACATCAGATCAGCTTCTCGGATGAACCACTCAGATGGTGGTTTTTCTTGCTGAAGTTGAAATGGTTGATGTGCTAATTGAACAATGAGTATGTTTGTGCGTTCCCACTCTCCGGGGTCTCTAGGAAGATCTTGCTGTCCAATGTGCCTCCTTTCATTAAAAATGAGACTTTAAAAATTGTGCTCGAGAGCTACGGAAAGTTAACGGCACCGATCAGAATGATTCCTTTGGGTGTAAAAAACCCGGACATTAAACATGTCAATCTTTGTTCACCTACATGATCCTAAACACGCAGCACAAGCCGCTCTCTCTCTGTTAAATTAACACGAGAACAAAGATTACACCATCTTCATCAGCTCTAAACAGATGAGATGTTTCATGTGTGATGAACACGGCCATGTCAGACAGACATGTCCAAGCAGACCGGCAGAGACACCGGCAAACCCAGCGCGTGCCGAGCAGCCGAGCGTGTCTACAGCTCGCACAATACCGGTGACGAGTCCTACCGAACGACTCGAGGGAGGGGCTCCCACTGACCAACCCGAGACAGGCGTCACAGCTAACACTGATAACACTGCTGATGCAACGACGGGTCACAGCGTGGATCCAATTCTACGGCGCAACCCCAGTGTTAAAATGAAAAAACCTACCACAAAACAAGAACCTCCTCCCCCACAACCTCGGTCCCTGTCTCGTACAGAGCCCACCGGGAGTGAGGAGCTCTCACAGCCTGTTCATCCATAGGTTGATCCCAGTGTTTCACCAGAGCTACTGGAGGAGGTGCGGAGAGTTTGTTATGGGATAACTTCGGAAAGCTCTCAGCATGTTGCTCGGAGAACGAGCTTGAAGATCTAGGGAGTAGCTCTGAGGAGGACATTGATTCCTCCGAGATGATAGTGAGACTATACAAAACTTACAGTAATTTTCAGCTGATTACCACATCAGAGATAAATGCTTTTTTAGACCTGACAAAAGGGGTTAAGAAACTCAAAGTTGACACCTTCTTTCCCGACCTCTCGCGGTTTTACTGGTCATGTCACGTAGCAATGCAAGATGCCACCCTTGAAGAACTCGGCCAACAAAAAAGGATGCTAAAAGTGAAGATGACAATACAACACCAGTTCAAAACGAAAGGGCAATGTTAATCAAATGGACTTTCGGGAGAAAAGTGGCCATCCGGGTATCCTATAGACCAAAGGCGGAAGTAAGAGAGATCAACACCGTGAACTTACTCAACGCTCTAATAGAGTCACGGATCAAACTCGACCATGAATTCCACACAACGAATGACAACGTGGGAATGTTTGAAATGACATGGAGCACAGCCATGGTTTTGGCTCACGTTTGACGTTTATGTGTATACTGTGATGTTTTGTTAAATAAAGGATTGTAGAAGTCAGTCTCAGTCTCTCTCTCTCTCTCTCTTTTTTATTTCTAGAACCTAAACAAAAAAGCAACTTGTCACTACGGAGGGACTTCTTCCTCGGAAAAGCTTTATTTCCATCACATTGTCATCAGGTGTTCATGACTCTGCTCCTTTGCATATTGAGCATCAACAGCCATTCTAGCAGGTTCCACGTGACTCAATTTATTTATTAAATCGGAATTAGAAAGAAAATCAACATCTTAAACACTCAAACTAAGCATAGAACAGACGTGTAAAGAACATGCAGGAGCTGATGTGAATATATTTATTCCCGTGTGTATACAGTCACATATTTATTATTATTCAAAGAACATTTCTAAAATGGTTTGAGGTACATGGTTTCATGTTGGGTTCTTTGTGTTGTAGGTACAAGAAATCATCTCCGTGTGTTTGTATGAGCCTTACACAGTATTTCTGTTTGTCTAGTACTGCCTAGTACTGGTTTCATCTCAGCTGTCCAGATTTTGTGAACTAAACATCTGTGTTAAGACAGATTTCTGATAGAACATTGACGTAAATATTGAAGGATATCTCAATGCAATGTAAATGGTTGCGTTCCAAAAAACTGCTTACTGCACAACTGCGTACTGTCTACAGCATCATTTATCATTTGATTAGTTATTATTCATCCCGTATTGAAAACTACTGCAGCATCCGTGAGAACATGCTAATTAAGAAGCAGTACTTTTGCTAGAGTAGAAAACGTAGAAGGATTTTATATTCTATTATACTGAGGTAAGGTAGTCTGATTCTGTCTCTGAAACTGTACTGCTATGATTTCTAAACAAACAGCTGAGGTCAGTAGGGTCACACGACCTGGGTCCAGTGCTAAGTAGTGAACAGCTTTACATTCACAGTTTCTAAATTGGGAGTGAGCAGGAGCTGGTTTTCACATGTGTGTGTGTGTGTGTCACTCGGTGTTGTCATCCAACTGAGTGTTGTAGCTCTTAACCAGAGGCTGCATGAAGAGGCCAGCAGTTCCAGACACGCAAACCAACACAAAGATCCACAGGAAGAGTCGGTCTATTACCATCGCCACGTATTTCCAGTCCTCAATGATCTGAAAAAGGATGCCAAAGCGTTGTTGAGGATATATGTTCACTTTTATTTATTTAATCATTCATTTCAGATACCTTTCAATATCACCTGTCGGAAAACTTACAGTTTTAGCTTTACCTCTGAAATGTTAAATAGACTTAACTCAAGCCATGTCCATTTTTTTGTTTTGTTTTGTTAAAGCTCTTTCCAGATAAGTCCCTGTGTAAGTCATTACTATAGAAACAAGCTGCTACTGAAGAACTACACACCTTTTGAGCCATATACAGTTATAATGGGAATGAAGATCATTATAAATGTGTTTCCAATGAGGTTAGTCACATGAAATTTTCACCAGACATCAGTATTAACTCACAAAATCTGCAAATATAAAGAATTCACAACATTAAAGTCCATAAATAAAGTTGTGCGTAATAAAGCGGGATGACACGGGAAAAAAAAGTCTTGAACACACTAAGAAAGTGGGGAGAATCCCCAGTTCTCCAACTGGGGATTAATAAAGTATTATCTTATCTGAAGAAAATGGCAAGGTAAGGCAAGGAACCAGATGAAATCAATAAGTAATTACACCCCCCAACTGTGCAAATTAATATCAGCTGGGTTAGTAAATTTATGGTCTATAAAAAAGCTTTTCGTTATGTTTCTTGTGTCACACAATAAACATCAGTTAATACTGGTGGAAATTTCATGTAAATAGCCTGATTGGAAATATATTTACTGGAAAAAAAATGTTCAGCCACAATAATCCAGACTGCGCCTTAATGAATGTCTATTCATGTTTAAAACGCAGTTATTGACAGATGATTTTAAGAGAAGTGCATGAATAACACCAACGCTCACCGCTTCGTCATCATCCTCGCTCTTTATCTTGTCAGCGATGTAGCTCACGCCCTCCACAGCCATCTCCATATCTGCTGAGCACTTCACTGCTAGCCGTTTCCGGATCTCTGTGTTATCCTGCATTTCTCTATTCCTCCAGCTGAGCGTTTCGGAGTCCTCATTCACAAAGAACGTGGAATCCGACAGAGCGTCCTGCTCTCTTTTAAGAGTGTTCTCAGAGAACAAGCGATGTTGGTGCTTACGCCGGAATTTCTCATGGATGTTGGACGATCCAGGCCTTTGCATGAACAACAACGCTGGCAGATGATTCAAGAAGAAGCTCTTGACCCATGGTGGCATGGTGTGCGTGCTCGGAGAGCGGTGATGAATGTTTAGCACGCACACGCTGGTGACGATGGAGAAGGTCACCAGCACCATGGTGAACATCAGATACTTGCCAATGAGCGGCACAGCCAGCGAGGTCGGAGGCACAATCTTGGAGATGAGAAGGAGGAAAACAGTTAGGGCCAAGAGCACTGAGATACACAAGGTTATCTTCTCTCCACAGTCCGAGGGCAAGTAGAAAACCAAGATGGCCAGAGACGTGATGAGAACACACGGAACGATCAGGTTGATGGTGTAGAAAAGCGGCTTGCGCCTGATGATGAAGTCATAAGTGATATCCAGGTAAGTGAAGTCATCTGGGTCTTCATTCTTACGACCGGGAAAAGACACAATATCCCACTCACCACTGGGTTTGAAGTCATCGCGGCTTGCGAAGTCGGACAGCAGGACCAAGTCGATCTCTGTGTGGTCGTACGTCCACGAGCGGAACTTCAGTGTGCAGTTCTGTTGGTCGAATGGAAAGTTACGCACTTCAATCTTACACGCGCTTTTATAGATGGCTGGAGGCAGCCAAGCAACCTCACCATTGCTGGACACGACGGCGTTGGAGTAGAAAGACACCTTGTAACTCCCGTCCACACTAAAAAGCAGAAACACAGTTAAAAGGTGAAATGTGAATACTAAAAACAACTGTTTTATCAAAATGTTATTGATAACACTCAAAATCCAAAGCAAAACATACAAAGACTTTGTTCTCAGAATATATGAAGCTAATAAAATGATCATTTTAGTTTTTAATCTTTTAGTCCATGCCAGCTCAAGTAAACAGCATCATTATAACCGAAAAGGAGACTAAACCATGGGCGTAACCACGCATTCTTTGGGGGGGGGTCGTGTCCCTCCCATTGTTGAAGTACCAATCTGTCCCCCCAATATACAGTACAAAATATTTTCTATATGTCCCCATTTAATAAACCCTGCCAATGGATCAGTCTTTTCTTCACCTATTTTATTTATTTATGTCTATTCCTTTTTAATATATTTACATTTATTAAGGAAAATCTGTGTGCCTCCCCTCCAATTGAACACTTGGTTGCGCCCAGACTCACAGCAAGTTTTTTGATATATTTTAGCAGCTCAGTCTGTAATAAATGGAGACAGCAGCTACACATAGAAGTAGGCTAAGCTCACGTCAGTTCCAGTTTTTGCCCATTAACGTTACATTCACATTCGTTGCCCCCCCCAATGTCCATACCATGGTTACGCCCTTGTACGAAACAAATATTAAGAAGATCTGAAATTCATGTAAATAGTTCAAATATTCTACTTTTCCCTCAAGCTCTCGTCAATAATGTCATTCGTAATGCAAATGATTGGATTCAATAACAAAGAAATGCTAAATTGGAGCATTTTCACCAGTGGTCTCAGACTTTTGGACCCCACTGTCAATTAAACAGACACTAAAGTCCCTTAGCAAGCAGGTTTTAAAATGGAAACACAGTGATATCTGGCACTATGCCAAGTTGTCCTGCTCATCCTGTCTCACTAATGCATGCCTAATCTCTCCAGAGATCACCGAGTGCCCCGAACATACTCTCCTGATGGAAGACGCGTCTGGACACAAACACGGGCTGTTTATCCAGGCATTCAGCAACCCTGAGTCACACTGCTATTCCAGTATTATCTGTGAATATCTGCTTAAGTTCAAGTTAAACTTTAGTCTCTGTACCTCTTTCCTTTCCTCAGTTTTGTATTCGATGATCATTGAAGCTACAATATTTGCTAAAAAAAAGTGTTAAAAAATGGATTATCGGGTCAGGAGATAAAAATCCTCTATAATCAGATGTTTCTGAGCTGCTGTCAGTCACCCTGACAGTCCTGTAATATTAACTCACAGGAAATTGGTATGCATACAGTACATCATCGTTCGGCTCAGAACAGTTAAAACGTCATCAAGCTCCAAACTTGAAGGTGAAGGTTTGAAAGAAGTCGGACTACAGAGTGACCGACAGGAGCTGGCAGCCAATCAGAGAGACTGAGCATGAACGAGTAAAATGAATGAGAATGAGAACGTGAAAGACCGCGATCTTATGGCGCGTAGGGTATGTCCTCAGATTTATCCTCATTGTCGACTGTGTATATTTACTGCAGGAACCCTTGGGCTGTGTCCCAAATTGCACTGTACTAAATAGCATGTGAGAAAATGATGGACAGATGCTCACTTATTGTAGAGGACGATGTCTGGCAGCCATATGTGCTGTGATGGAAGACGAACTTTCATGACACCTTCGTACTCGTCTGGGTTCCACGTTAATCGGTAATCATTCCACACCTAAAAAACACACAACGGATCTCTAAACACCTCGGTACAAAAACTATACACTAGCGCCACCATTTCTCACTGCTGAATCCAAATCGACTATTTTGGTTCTTTAAGGAATTAAACGTGTGCTTTTACACGGAATATACTCAATAACTCTTAGTACTCTGGAAGTACAGGCTACTTGGGGAAAATGTGTCACTTTTGTCAAGATATATTAGAAATATATGACATGATATTAGGATAATATTACCTGAGTGAGCCAGCAGTTGGTGGTCATAATCTGTTCCCTTTCATTCTGAAAGCAGATAATCAAGTGTTATCCGTGTGCACGTGTGTGTGCGCACACGTGTGTGTGTGTGTGTGCGCGCGCATGTGTGTCTCACCACACTGATGAGCTGAGCTAGAGACACCTGGATGGCGATGGTCACCTGCTGGCTCTTATTCACTGCTGGTCGTATGAGCTTGTTGTAGCGTTCAGGAGAGAGGAGGTTATTAATTAATCGCTCCTCCACCTCAGCGCACAACGCCGCTACAAGACACAAATACACAAAATGATATATAAAATTAAACAACAGTGGAAAGACGTGATGTTCTAAATCGAAGAGAGATTCGATAAAAGATTCGCTTTATTTAGCATTAACATTTCCAACACCGCCC
>JAOUWY010000001.1:29318274-29328720 GCA_025728095.1 Prietella phreatophila | reverse complement strand
ACATATACCATCCATCCTCTACCGCTTATTCCTTCTCCAGGGTCACGGGGAACCTGGAGCCTATCCCAGGGAGCCATATACCATACATTACTATAATAAGTATATATACACAGTGAGCTCTCTCTCCCTCTCTCTCGTGAACTCCTTTAATACAGTTTAAAAAGGATCTCAGGGAAATTCATCAAGAAATCTGTCGAGAAAAACGCCAAGAATACATTTCCAGAAATTCTAGACAAAAAGGCAGTCTACTTTTGAAGATGCTCCAATACTAAATTTTTATTTATTTTGGATTTTTTTAATCACAACATAATTCCCCTGAGTTCCACTTGTGTTACTCCAGAGTTTTTATGACTATTATAAAATGTGGGAAACATAATAAAAGAATGAGTGCGTCTAAACCTTTGACCAGTAGTGTGTATATGCAAAATGGTCTACTGAGCGTTAGACACTTAGGTTTGACTTGTATTACAACATCCTGTTCATTGCAGCCACTCATTTTTTCCACAAATACCCAGTGACACTTACTTGTCACGCTTATACAGGAAGACTGACCACAACTGACAGCCAACAGTTTTAACCAACTGAAGTGCATTCTGCGTCTGCATCCTGTATAATTCAAACACAACTGATATATGCAATAATACTAAAGCCAGTCATGTCAACTAATTATATTATCTGCTTTAATGTGTACAAATGAATCATACCAGTGCATTACAATATTTGGCGGTTCTACATCCTCTAGAACAAGTGTGTGTGTGTGTGTGTGTGTGTGTGTGTGTAGCCTCTTCCTTCCACCACTGACTGCTGCGCATGTAAACTCTACAAGTTACTGTTGAATTTAACCATTTCAGTGTTAATCACATTCAGTCTTTTGCAAAACACTGTTCACTGGATCAGAAGAAACCCTGTGTTCGGCGTTACTGCAGACTGATTGAGTCTATAGCTGTGTCCAAAATCGTGGACTTTGCAGTGTGCAACTGCTGGACACTAGGCTAGTCAAAAATCCCATAATGCAACAGGACTGGTGTGGATGAGCTCAGGGAAGAAAATAAATAAATAAATAAATAAATGGTGGAAGACGGCGCGTCAGCTCGTTGTCACAGCATTTGAAAACATTTTTGTGAGTGCCAACATGCCTTAGCCAGCCAAGCTAACAGCAATGAGTTTACCTCCGCCTGTTAACCCCACCCACTTTACATTACTAATTCAGTTAACTTTCCTGATGTGCATTTTGCGGTTAGCATGGTTCTTTTAATCTGGTGGTCTCTTCAAAATTTTTCTGTTCATGATGACGAACGTCACATGAAACACAGTGGATGTGGTACGTCCATCCAGCCATCTTCTACCGCTTATTCCTTCTTCAGGGTCACGGGGAACCTAGAGCCTATCCAAGGAAGCATCGGGCACAAGGTGGGGGTGGATGTAGTATGTCCATCGTAGGGCACAATCACACACCCATTCATACACTACGGACACTTTAAGACACGCCAATCAGCCTACCATGCATGTCTTTGGACTGGGGGAGGAAACCGGAGTACCCGGAGAAAACCCCTGCAGAACGAGGAGAACATGCAAACTCCACACACACACGGCCCCGGCAGGAATCGAACCCCAGACCCTGGAGGTGTGAGGCAGTAAATACAGCATCGAATTCAGAACATACTGACACCGTAGTTAATTTCGGATGCATCCCATGTGAAATTACTCCACATACAGTATCTCACAAAAGGGAGTACACCCCTGACATTTGTGTAAATATTTGAGATCTTTTCATGTGACAACACTGAAGAAATAACACTGCTACAATGTAAAGTAGTGAGTATACAGCTTGTGTAACAGTGTAAATGTGCTGTCCCCTCAAAATAACAGCCATTGTCTAAACCGCCGGCAACAAAAGTGAGTACTGTACATGTGATTTCCTGCACCTAAGCTAGAAAGTTTAAAGCTGCAGAACAGTTCTCCTTCATGTGTGTCAGCATAGGATGAGCTCATTATATACCAACACTCCTCCACAATTTTTTGTGAATCAAATAAGTCATCAGTTAACTGAGCAACATAAATAAAGACAAACACTAGACAATGAGTGCTGTGCCGGACCTGACTCTTATAGCAGTGCTCATTAAACCCTAAACGTGGAACAGATGCAAGCAGTCATGTAACATGATCAGTGAGATACAGTGGCTGATGGGAATCGTAGTCATACCCTAGGAAAAATATTTTGACAATCTAAATTTTGCCTCTGTACACTAGCCATGGATTTAAAATGACACAATCAATGTTATATTGTTTAGACTCCCTCCATTTTCACAGGCTCAAAAGTAATTGGACATGCCTGGATGCCAATCCTCGGCAGTCAATGACTACCTGAAATCTGGAACCCATTCACATCACCAAATGCTGAGTTTCCTCCCCCGAGATGCTTTGCCAGGCCTTTACCTAATCAGTATTCAGTTGCTGATTGTGGGTCTTTCTGCCTTCAGTTTTGTCATCAGTAAGTGAAACATTATTAATAGTGTTGAGTTCAGACATTTAAGAACATTTCATGTCTTTGCCTTAAGTAGCTCTTGGGTTGCTTTTGTGCCATGTTTTGGGTGATTATCAATCTGTACTGTAAGCGATGTCCTATCAGTTTGACAGAATTTGGAGTCTGAATATTAGGAGAAAGTATAGCTCTATATGCTTCAGAATTCATCCTGCTACTTATATCAGCAGTCACATCAACAATAAACACCAGTGACCCAGTTCCATTGGTAGCCATACATGCTCATGCCTTAACTCCTCCACGTTTGACAGATGTAGTGTGCTTTTGGATCTTGAGCCCTTCCTTTCCTTCTCCATACTCAGTCTCTTCTCATCATTCTTGTACACTTAAATCATGCATCAGGACTGGCCAGGCTTTTTGTATTTTTTGGAGAGACCATTTATTTATTTCCCTTAATTTGGCCTTACTGTTCGAGTGTTCCCAGTGGTTTGTGTCTTGAGGTCAAGCATCTAGATTTACATTCATGATGGTGTGTCTATTGTAGACTTTGAAAATGCTACACAGTCCTCCTTTAGAGTGTTCTTGACCTGGCTAGATGCTGTGAAGGTGTTTTTCCTTCAGCATTGAAGGATTTCTGCATTCATCCACTTTACTTGTCTATGGTCTCGTAAAGCTTTTGGTGTTGCTGACCTCAGTGTATTCCTTCTTTTTAAGAAGGAAACAAATTGTTGATTTGGCCACTCTTTAATCTCTTGGATAGGGCTGTTTTTTTTTTTCCCCCAGCCTAATAATGGCCTCTTTCGCCTGCATCAACATCTCTATAGACTGCATATTGAGAGTTCCCATCAACCAAATGCAAAGTCAACACACAAAATAAACTCCAGACCTTTAATCTCCTTAATATGGCATGAAATAATGAGGAATCAGGCCACGCCTGGCCATGAAACTGTTCGAGTCAATTGTCCAATTACCTTTGAGCCAGTGAAAGTCACATCATTGTTTTCTGGAGTGGGTATGAAGCTCATGTGAGGTAGAAGAAAGGTTGCCCTGGACACTGCCGGTAAAGAGCGGTTTCCTTGTTCTTTGGTTTTTTTCTGTATTTGGTATACCGGTTGATCTGTTTTCATGGCGTCAGCTCATGGTCCTGACTGGAGAGCTTCTTGAAAAGAGATTTCAATGTTTAATCAATAAAAATTATATACAGTTCTATTAAATTGTTTAAATGCTCAATAAAAGTTCAATGTGCCTTGTGTTTTCTTTCGCAAATTATTGTCTACATCCGAGGTCACAGATAGGTGTTTTAGATATTACAACATAAATAATACAGGATGCTTATAAAGAGCTGTTCATATTATTTTTAATACGTCTGCATTTTGAAGTTTCTAAATTACATTCCTGCACACTAAATAGAGAGTCAGAATTCCTTTATACGACATATTTAAGTTACTGGGTCAGGATTTTATCGCCGTCCATGGTGCCAGAAAAATACACCTAAAAACAATCCCTTTTGCAGCCTGTAATACTGACATTTTCTGTGTTATTGTTCCTCTCCTACATGCCAAGTAACTGAAAGTAAACCTCATACAATATTAATACAGAGTCATTTTAAAGCTGCAATACTGAACCTTTGCCTCTCTCTCGCCATCTCTGTTTGAAACAAAATTGCATGTAGAGTTTTTTTAATCCATCCATCCATCTACCACTTATTCCTTCTTCAGGGTCACAGGGAACCTGGAGTCTATCCCAGGAAGCATCGGGCACAAGGCGGGGTACACCCCAGACAGGGTGCCAGTCCATCACAGGGCACAATCACATACACACACCCATTCATGCACTTCTAGACATGCCAATCAACCTACCATACATGTGTTTGGACTGGGGGAGGAACATGGTGTACCCTGAGGAAACCCCCGCAGCATGGGGAGAACACACCCCGATGGGAATTGAACCCCATATCCTGGAGGTGTGAGGCGAACGTGCTACCACTAATCTGATGGTTTGAGGTATATGTATGGGTTGTACATTAGCTCTAATACTTGACACGAGGTGGCAGCAGATATGTTGGTTTATTTTTTTTGGAGTAGAGGTCTATCCCACTCTCATAGCTAGCAGAAAAGAAGAAGAAGTGCAACTTACCACACTGACCATAGCACAACAAAACATAGGAAACTCAATACCTATCTGAATCAAGCTAACAAATCTAGCTACCTATTGAGCCACTGAAATGTCTTACCTGTTCAGCAGAAATAAGTGTTAGTCTTCAATCCCTTCATATCTCAGAGTTTACCAAATTTCAATACCATGCTGATGTTTCAGTGTAGCACAGGCTCTCCCTTTCCCTTTTTGATCGCAGCCTCGCCACTGATTGAGGCGTCTTGATTTTGATAACCGCCAATTCCCCACAGGTCAACGATGATTGTGTTTAAAATCTATATGACAAGTTTAAATTCTAAGCAACTGTTGTAAGGACAAGCTACAAACACTCCACCATCCTCAGCACCCACAAACACGATAAACTGTAGTAGCCGGGCCTTCTTTCTGTTTACTGATGTGATGTTACCAAGGAAAGACAAGATGCCAAACTGACATTTCCCAGAAAATCTGACCTGACAGCTGAAATTATGAGCTTGCCATTGCTAATCGTAAGGTAAGGAGACCCTTACAAACAGTGCTTCTTTTTTTAAATGAACTTGCTCAATAATTGATTTTATCATTAACCTAAAAAAATTGACCAAATTGTTGATTTGTTACCGCAGCTTTAAGGTCAACCTTCATATAATTACATACATGAGTTAAAAGGACAGAACATGTGATTTATTAAAGCACATTATAACAGTGATATATAGGGGTTGGACCACGATCACTGACTATGACTTTTATGATATGAAGTAATACTTCTTTGTGAGTTATGTAATCAATACTTACTTAGGCACCGTTCCAAACCACAAACAAGCACAGTAAATTGTATGTCAAAAGCCACGTTACTATGCAGGGTATACTATTTTACAGCACTGTTCAGTAAGTGGATTGGGACACGGTCTTTAGACTACATGCTGCTGTTTTTAAAGAGTCCAATCAGAAGGCAGAATCCAGGGTGTACCCCGCCTTGTGCCCCATGCTCCCTGGGATAGACTCCAGGTTCCCCGCGACCCTGAAGAAGGAGTAAGTTGAAGATGGATGGATCTCTCCTTAATGAACTGAAATACATAATCATTATCCCCTGTAGTTTGAACACTACCGTCAGGCCTAGTTTTTTTAAAAGGCACAATGATGAAATGTCAATGTATTACATGCACCGTTGGCCAGATGACCATTACTCTGGGCCAGTTGAATTAACAAGGAAGTTAAAGTGAACAAAGGTGTTCGGTACACCTGAGAGTAGACATGAAACCACATTTTCCATTCCGTCAGAACATCTTTCAAGTCATGATCTCATCTCTGTGCAACACCAAAAGTTTCTCAAAAAAAAAAAAAAAGAAAAAACCAAAAAGTGTGCAGTAGGTGAAAGGTGCATCTGAATACCACGTGCTAGTATTTCATGTCTCTTTTTGTAGTGGTCTGTAGTGGCCATGGTCTAGAGACTGCCTATAGTGCGAGTATAAATTCAAGCCATAGTTCAAGCGCATTCATACACTGTTGAATCTCCAAGAAATGAGAAAATGAGCACTTTCTGGATTTTAATTTTGATCTTCATGACCATGTAATATGAACATGCCATCATTTTCATCTTGGTTATTGGAATGATATATATAAAATTATGATTTCTAGTTACCAGACAGTTTTAATAAAATCGAGATATCCTCTAACTCTAAAGCACTTATTTGAGAGCTTAATTTAGAAGTAAATAAACATTTTTTAAAGGTTGTATTTAACAAATCTGTGCATAGTAATTGCATTCATTACCCAACTAATGCATTTTTATTTATTTATTTTTTTAAAGACAGTCCAACCTGGTAGACGCTGGGTTACTGCACAATCCCTCACAGAGTCACCAGTTTATCAGCCTGATAAAGAGCTCAGTGTGAATATCGGAGACTCTGCTACTCTACGGTGTTGTGTTTCTGGAAAACAAATCCAAATATTTGACTGGTTTAAGCAACCAAACAGAAAAACCTCAGATTATAGTCTCGGTATATAAATATTCTAAAGAAACATTTTACAGTGGATTCCAAAAATCTCATTTCCAAATAGAAAGATCTTCACACTGCATGGATATGACCATTTCAAACATCACTCAGTCTGATGAAGCCATGTACTACTGTGCACTGATGAGGCCCAACACGGTGTTTGGAGATGGAACTTATTTAAAAATGAAGTAGGATTTCCACAAAAATTTATTAATCTACAGGTTTAATGTAGTGATTTTTTCCCCCTTATTACCATTAACATGTTCAACCTGGAAGATAAATAATAATGAAGTAGTGAAATACTAACTGTTTACTTCAACAGAAGTTAAGCGATTCATGATGAAATGTTGCTCATTCGGTGATATCTTCATAGGTGATCATGTTACTATTGCATCAGAAACATCTACACCAGCTCTGTGTGATAATTCAGAATACTTCACAAATCTCACAACGCTACATGGAAACACGAACACACACGAGAAAACTAGTACAATTTCTTCTACTTAACTTCTAAAATCAGAATTTGCCCAGAAAATCATCTGCACTAATTCCAGTTTCATCACAGTCAGTATAAATGGAGGAGTTGTATGAAAAAGGTGTTTCATGGATGTTTATATTTAGCTATATATCTGACTGTTTGCTTTGGGAACGGCTTTGGGTTTGTGTGCACTTCTGAATTTCTATCTTACTGCATACTGAGGAGAAGACAACGTGATAAAAGTGCTTTTCTTCAGATAATTAACTCACGACTGTTATCAGATTGACTAATACGTTTTCTCTCTTCCATATTAATAGTGGACACGTCGATAGAAAGTTCTCCAAGAAAGAGGCAGGTAGGTGTGTGTGTGTGTGTGTGTTCAGATAAGTAAATGCTCAGTCATTTAAAGTGCATTAAGTAAGTGACGTGTGAATCATACACTGTATGGATAATCCTGTTTTTCAGTACATTCCACTAGTTAGGCTTACTCCTGACTTCCCTTACATGAAGTAAATGCTGTTAAATAACCTATAGTCAGTTTGACATACACAAAAATGTCACGCTTTTCTGTGAACGCTGCACACATTCTGTCATGCAGTTACCCGTCCTGTACGGTTTTTCAGTTTGAACCGGACTGATGTTTTCGCATTTCTGTTCTTTTCAGGAGTCTGATGCTGAAACACTGAATTGCGCCACATTGCAATTCCCCAAGAGGAACGCCAAAGCTGAGAAAAGAAAAACTGGCTCAGATGAATGCGTGTACGCCGATGTAAAATTAAACATAACGTTGTTCATCATGAGAGAATGCCACAACTACCAAAAAAGCATTCAATTTAATAATAAGTTTCTTACTTAAAGAAAAAAAAAATTATTCACAAACATGGTCTTAAATTTTATTCAGAAATTCTCATTTCGGTTTAAACAAAATGACAATGAAAGAAAAGTAATGGTCCATTATTAGTGTATTTTTAAGGGGTGTGGGTTAGGGTTTTAAAATGTACATCAAGAACTTTGACATTGAAATTAACTAGGGGACTGGCACCCTGTCCAGGGTGTACCCCACCTTGTGCCCGATGCTCCCTGGGATGAGCTCCAGGTTCCCCATGACCCTGAACAGGAGTATGCGGTAGAAGATGGATGGGTGGATTAACTAGGGGCAGGGATTGTTCGATTCATCCAGGTCATGGCTTGTGCCGTGTAAACGGCTTATTTTAGACAGTCATGCAGGGTTACTGTATGAATGAGAAACCAGAGAATACAGCGAGTATTCAAATCTCATTTCCCCCACAGCAATAAGTTCAAGCAAAAGTGTTTGCCTTCTTGCTATAAGCAAATTATACATCTTTATATTGGACTGAAATTATTCTAACTGCATCATCAGATACAGAAATACGTTATGTAGATAATCAAATAAAAGGTTTCACCCTACACAATAAGCATAGTTTACACAGGGCCATTTTGACCTCATGTTCAGAAGTGTTTTTCCTTCTTATAGTGCTTCGACTTTAGGTTAGAGAGTACCGATGCCTCACATTTACGCAGGTCAAGCAAAAACGAGAGGTTTGTATAAACACTAAATCCATCTAATGTGTCAGATTACAAAGAATAGCTTGAACTTGCTAGCAGTCCAAAGAGACCTGAATCTCAGTTACTCAGGGAAACATAACTTATCAGTTAACCAAACATGTAACAGTATGTTTCATTATGGACCAAATTGCAGAGTGAGAAGGCGACTTGGGTATATACATGAATAATATGGTTGCAGGAAGAGTGTAAGAGTGATTAGTGCCCCAGACAGGGCTACAGACATGGTTCTCTGTGGTTCATGGCATGTGGTGTAACAGTGCTACTAGGTGGAAAGGCTGCAGATGGGGCAGGTGCACCTAAACTCAGCAAAAAAGAGAAATGCTGTCTCAGACAACTGCTTTTATTTCCAGCAAATTCCTTAATGCATGTAAATATTTGTATTAACAAACATTCAACCACCAAGACATAAACTGAAGTTTCACAGATGTTTGAGGAACAGAAATGGAGTAATGAGTCCCTGAAGGATGTGGAGGTCGATATCAGAAGGAACAGTCAGTATCAGGTGTTCTCCAGAGAAGTACTACAGTACATCTCATCCTCATGGACTGCACCAGATTGGTCAGTTCACGCTGTGAGACGTTCCTCCACTCTTCCACCAAGGTATGTGCAAGTTCTCATTCACATCTAAGGGGACACATTTAATCTTCCACTGTGAGGACAATCAGCCGTCTTTCCCGTCTCCCTGTAGCACCGTCTTAGGTGCCTTACATTACAGACGTGTTCAGAGCAATAAACTGCAGTGCTCATACCTCCCTGCAGCAGGGTCTATGGCATGTTCACACAGGTGAGCAGAAACCTTAGACATCTTTCTTCTAATGTTTTCTTCTATCCAAAGTTATTGTAACTGACCTTAATCACCTCCCACCTGTCTTAAGGACTGTTCCACAGGTACATGTGCAATACTTGTTTATGGTTCACTGAACAAGCAGGAGAAAACATTGTTTAAATCCTTTCCAATGAAGATCTATACAGCTTATTTGGATTTCACAAAATTCTTTCAAATACAGTCTCCTGAAAAAGGGAAGCTTCTTTTCTGCCAAGTATATAAAATTGAGGTCAGGAAAAAGGCAGGAAAATCCAGACAAAGGAGATGCCAAAATGATCCTCTCAAACAAATAAATTTGTTAGACTGTGAAATACAAGATATCAAATGGGCAATATTCCTCCAAAAGTTGGAACTCTTTGAGGAGAGTGGCTTTCACTTCATATATTACCAGAAATATTTTTTGTTTATCCTTTAGTGTTTGCATCTTTCCAATTCTGCCTTATCTTCAATTCTCTTCTTTCTTTATCTCCCCTCTCTTCAGCTTCTCCCCCCTTTGATTTTGCTTTCTCGTACCATACCGTACCGTACCGTACCGTACCATACCATACCATACCATACCATACCATACCATACCATACCATACCATACCATACCATACCGGTCACCCCTCTACAAAGGTGCAACAAACAGCAGTATCATAGGCCGACCTTAAATATCCTGCTTGTCAGGTGCATGCAATCCAAGTTAATCAGCGTGGAGGATTCTGGGTAAATGAGTTCTCTGGAATGGCTACTCTCACTGTATGTGCACTGCTGCCTTCTGCTGGCTGCCAGAGGTGTAGCATGGCCTCTTAAAGAGCTGAAATGAAGTTACTATACATGTTGCATGACTGACCTTTGGACTGCATGCAGGTATAACTGAACACCTGTTTTTGTTCATCTCTGCCCTTCATTTTGGATATATGAGTAGGAGCTATGTACTCACAGAAACGAGGGCTCTGGTTAAG
>JAOUWY010000001.1:28961091-28971806 GCA_025728095.1 Prietella phreatophila | reverse complement strand
TGTGTGTGTGTGTGTCTGTGTGTGTGTGTGTGTGTGTGTGTGTGTGTGTGTGTGTGTGTGTGTGTGTGCGGGGGGGTGTTTCATCTATGATAGTGGATCTAATCCACGCCTCAGGTTTACCATTATCCACACCTTTGAAGCTGTGTGAGGTTCAGGCGGTGCTGTAATATTACGATCGGGGTTTGTCGCTTCTTATCTTTCCACTTCACATGCTAGTTGACAAAGATTAGCATCTTCAGCAGCTAGGAGAGAAAACATGCGGTGGGTTTGATTCAATCAGCTGCCGTGTGAGTGTGCGGATGTGAGATGAATTAACCCACTTAATCGTGTCGTGTTGTAAGGTGAGAACCCTCATTTCTCTCCAGAACACCTCTGCGTGTCATCTTTAAAACGATGTGATCCTGTGCTACCTTGTGACACCCTAAAAACCATCACACACACACTCACTCAGGCACTCTGTGGGTGCCGGGGTGTGTAGCGTGTCCAGTCCTGCCGGTTAATGGCTTTGAGCTCTGGGGAAAAGCGCTGTTAAATTAAGCATGGCCTCACACACTCTACCTCATTAATTGGTGTATGCAGAGGACCGCCCCAGCTGCCCCGGCACTTTCCCCTAAAGTCAACAACTGTCTACTTCACTCCAGGCGCTGGTCAATTATTCGCACTTCTTCTCTGTTTTTATTTTTATTTTTTTCCCCTTTCATTCGTTCCTTTACCAGCATTTTCAAACAGAGTTCTAACTGTATGTGATGCAAGACGTCCAAGCAAACGCACCAGAACACCAGAGGATATTAATAATATCAGCGCACCGCCGAACCTGTTTCTGCAGCCTGCACACTTTCATTAAATCACCTCCCAGTGGCTCAATTTACAGCGAAATTATCATTTCTAAAGGCCACTCACTGGGTTCCACTCAAGGATCTGCTTTCTAATGCATTTTAATTGACAAGACAGCAGAAATCTTGAATTACGAAGTATTGACGCTGAAGATGAAGGATTCATTTCTACAACATTTTCTGACATTATTTAAACCGAAGTGTATCGCTTAAACACGTAAACCAATTACCGCTTCACATCAAGGTTCTCTTAACTGACATTATTTAGTGGGTTATGTAATATTCATCAGTCATGTGGACAAACTGCAGCACAAAGTAACACGATGTTAGTTTCCATTTATTTGAGCAAAACATCGCTTCGTTGGCTCTTTATTTATTTATTTATTAAATCTGCGAGTGAAAATCCACATAACTTAGCAGAAATTTAACGACAGCCTGTTCTTAAACGTGGATAATTCAATGCTCAGGTCTCCTGGTATTGGAACGGGTGGAACTTGCTGCAGCGTCAGTTCTGAATTTTGCTAATTAACAACCGCCAACATGTTCATTAACGTTGAAATTAATTACACTCTTTGACTTTTTTTTTTGTTCCATTTCATTTCATTTCATTACTGTTCCTGATGAAGCGCTAATGCTGACTTTCGTAGACTGTTCATCTTAACGAATGCCTTAAATAATGGAAGCGGTAATGTAAAAATATCCTGGAAACATTTACTTGTGCCACAGTGGTTGTTCTCATCTCTTGTAAAACTTAAAAAAAAATTAGTTCAGCAGTCGCTAATCCGATTAAAATTGTATTATCGCACTTTGTGTATTTCACTAGCAGTGTACATCAATAACTGTATTAGCTAATTAGAATAACGCGAGCCAGTGCTAGCTGGATTGTTTACAAACATTGTTTGAACAAAAATTTATTTGATCTACACTTAACATTGTAAAATGTTAGCCTCATGTATTAAACTTTACTTAAAGGTGTAATGGACATAGCCGGACTTAAACAAAACTACGGTTAGAAACACATTATGACAACAAGGTACAAGTTTGCATATTGAAATTAGTTTACAGCTAGCTATTGTTACAGTTGCAGTAGCTAACTAAAAATGTAAGTTTAATGGACACAAAAGAGTTAGCTAGAATTACTGTCAGGGAATCTAGGGAGTCAGATGCAAGTGAAGAATTTTTTTTATTAACAAAAAAAATAACACTGGAAAGGAACCCAAAAACTGGAACCAATAAAACAAGGACTTAGGCAAGGCAAGGCAAGGCGAAGAAAAGTCATAGCATAAAAACAGAGAGTTGACTTCTAGTAAATGCGTGAATTTATAAAGTTCATAAATATCTCAAAAGTTTCCTTTCGTTATGATGCAAGATTAAACATTGATCCTATTAGACCCGTGCCATAACATTTAAGATGCCTTTACTTTTAGCCGTCCATCAATTTATTACCATTGTTTATAGTACGGATAATATACAGCAGGGGAAATAAGTATTGAACACGTCAACATTTTTGTTCAGTAAAAATATTAATTCCAATCAGGCTTTTCACATGAAATTTTCAACAGACTTTGGTGTTAACTCCAGAAATCCAAAAATATGAAGAAATTCAAACATTTAATCCGTAATGTTTGAAGTTGTGTGTAATAAAATGGAATAGCATGGGAAAAAAGTAGTGAACACACTAAGAAAAAGCAGTTCTCCAAGGCAAGGTAAAGCAAGGTACCAGCTGAAATCCGTAATTAGAAAGTACTTATACCTTCTGTCTGTGCAAATTAATATAAGTAGGGGTAGTGAATTGACGGTCTATGAAAAGGCTTTTTGTTACCAGGGTATTACACATCAAATGTCTCATGATGTATAAAAGCAAAGCCCTCTCCCAAGACCTTCACAATCTGATATTGATGAAATTGGAGACAGGCGTATTTCAAAACTTCTGAATCTTCCACTAAGTACCACTGGGGCCATTATCCGCAAGTGGAACCAACATCACTCCGTCATCAACCGGCCATGCACAGGAACTCCTCACAAGATTTCTGACCAGGGAGTGAGAAGAATAGTCAGAAGAGTAGGCCAAGAGCCGAGGACTGCTTGGAAAGAGCTCCAGAAACACTTGGACACAGCAGGTACCATCGTCACAGAGAAATCAATAGATAATGCACTCCACTGCTCACGCTCACCCTGCAGGACTCATTACTAAAGAAAATGCATGTCAACGCTTGTTTAAACTAGCTCCGACATGCTTCACTTCTGTATTATGTGTATTATAAGCAATGCTTCATTGTGTATTATGCATGTTCATTGTATTTCACTGTATATGTTGTGTACTGTAATCTTAATTGCAGTGCCCCTACAAGATGTTCCTTATGTATTTTGTATATTGGTTGTATTTGTTTGAGAATGTACTATACATGATCTCATTTTCTTATAATTGCTGATGGACACATCGTAATTACTGACCCTTCATCAGCAGCACATCCTGCCAGAGTCGTAAGTGATTATTGTCATCTAAAGTTATTATCTCTGTTTACTAGACCGGACATCATTAGTAATTTGCACTGTAGGATGAAGATGAAGAGACCATCTCTGCTGTTAAAGAAGTATGAAATGAAGATTCTGGGAGGCCCATAGACGTATAACATAATTCATTCCCTTTTTTTAAGGCTGTTATTATTAAACCCTGCTTCAGCGCAGGTTATGTTCTGAGAGCAATTAGTTATGGCTACTTACATACAGTACCCTGAAAGTTACTTCCGTTTTTGGAAGCAAAATTGAGGTTATCCGTTAAGTCTGAGCAAACTTCCCCAGGTAAGTTGCATACCCTGCTTTCTGGAAACCATATCTGGAAATAGTAAAGATCATGACATAGCTCCACTCCAGTTCTTGGTAAGAAAGGGAAATAAACTCTGAGCGATTTTTCACAAGTGGGTTGACCTTAAAGATTGATGTAGAAACGCTGATCGATGACTGGTAAAAGTTTTCTCACTGCGCCTCATATATACTGATAGATATTCCCTTGATTTTGAGCGCTGAGTGAATTTCCTTCATTCCCCTCGACACTTCTCATGCGTGCAATGCTTTTCAGTGCCCATATTTCATTCACAGAGAGCATCATTTTCCCTGACAAATGACAAATAACTTGCTAAACAACTCGTTTGCCATCAAAATGCAGCAAAACTCAAGAAAGCCAAAACTATAGAGATCATTTCTTTCATTCATTCATTCATGCGGATTTGAAATACGAACATTTTATGAGACAAAACCTGCAAGCTGAGGCTTCTCTGGTGCTCAGAGATATATCAAAGATCTCACCAGGAAGATGGCGAGCCATCAAGATCCTCGCAAAGTAGAGAATGTCTTAGCTTTTTTTTTTTTTTTTTTTATCAAAGCCAGAGTTGTGTTATTTTTAAACAGCATACAAATTTTGAAATAGAGATAGTAGATAGTGGCAACGATAAAGCCGCGTTGTGATATCATCAGCAGTTTCCCATAGACTTTAAACATACCATATGTAAGGAATAAAACCCTCATGGGTATGCTCTTGTGGGAAAATAAACAATAACAAGGTGGTGTAGTAGGATGAAGCGAAGTTACTATTACAAACCTAGAATTTGTATTATTATATAGCTTTTTTATTTATGTTCTCCCAGGAATTGTCTGAGACATGGACACCAGCTGGCTACTTCTTTGGAACCAACGAAGACTTAGCTCAAGCAAGTTGAAAAATGACTTGAAGGATAAAAGACTAACTGGGGGGGCGGCCAGCGATGTCGTCCCTGATCTCCAAGCATGTCTGAGATGCAGAGGCACCCAGAGCACTGTACCGTCTCCGAGATCACCCTCATTCAGACGTTAGCTAGCGACCGAAAGACACTAGACATGCAGGTGCTGAAGGCAAACAAACAGCACTTGGAAAGAGCTGAAAGCAAGAAAGTTGAAAAGAAAAGAAAGGTGAAAAGAAAGTTGAAAAGGAAGGGTGTCACGGGAGGATTGCTAAGGTGTTCCACGTGGTTGCCGAGGTCCTTCTATTAGAGGAGTTGTTATGGGATTCCAGGTGGATGTAAAGATTGTTGCAAGAAGGTGACTAAAGTGATCCAAGTGGTTGCTAGGCAGTTGTGTGAATGTGCAATACAGTAAGAAAGAAACAAAGAAAGAAAATGTAAAGTGAAAGAGTCAAGCGAATAAATTAATACATAGCACATCAATCAAATTCAAGTTTAATGGTTTAGCTTTGATTTTCACTCTCCACCGTTAGTTTGAATAATATTCAGTTACCATTTTAGAAACCTTTACTCAAAAATACCAGCGTGTATTTGAGCTGCAGATTTACACCTGAGAATGTTCTGACCCGGTATCACAGCGTAAGTTGCCTAAGGGACCGTCTGGCAATTCCACCCACTGAGCTAAATCATCGACGTTGTCCACGCAGTAATTAAAATGACATAAGTCTTAACATACAAAAGTCATATAAAAACAGACTTTTTTTTTATTCTAAAGGCTGTCAGAGGTTCACAATGAGATGCACTTCACCTAAATGTTTTAGAGATATAATTCACCTAAACGTGTTTTTTTTTTCTTTCCTATGTAAAATTTGTGTTTTAAGTCATAAGTCATTTTATTTAATGTGTGGACAATGTTGATGTTCCGGGCCGAGCTGATGCACGGGCAGGGGTGATCTGAGCCCTCCCAAACATCTGTCTCGCCCACTTGATCAGAACTCAGGCAAAGAGAACATTACATCTTTTAGTTTTGTATGATTTGTGTGTTGGTTAAAAGTAATCTGAGACCAGCTGTAGACATTATCACAAAATAATGCAAGAAAATTGCAGTATTTTTCAATGTTTTTATTGGCTGAAAGCAAAAGTTCTACACTCACGAGGCGGCTTCAGTCTGCCCACCTTCTTTAGCTGGCAAGAACCAGGCCTTTCGACATTTTAACTCAGTGGGTGGAATTGACGCTCCCTTAGGAAACTTACGCTGTGATACCGGGTCAGAGAATGCTCAGTTGTAAATATGCAGCTCTAATACCCGTTGGCATTTTGGAGTGAATGTTTAATGTCTGTATATATTACACTACACTCTTATCCAGAGTGACTTACAATTATCTAATTTTTATAGAAATGATCAGGTGAGGGTTATGGACCTTGCTCAAGGGCCCAACAGTGGCAGCTTGGCAGTGCTGGGATTTGAAATCACAACCTTCCGATCAGACGTCCAACGTCTTAACCGCTGAGCTACCGCTTCCACAATAATGTTATACATTAAAACTAATGGTGGTATTGATATCTGTGTAAGACGGTCACCTTTATGTAGAACAAGGGCAGGGGAAAGTGACTATGTAGCGAATATAAGAAGCTAAAACTAACTTTATTGTGGTGAAAATCCTGGCAAAGTTTCCCGGTGGACATGTCGTCCTCCCTTTCTGTAACCTTCTTACTTCCTTTGAAAAGCAACTATTGAACTTCTCGGAGCGAAGCAACATGCTTTAGAAGCCACTGATGGATTGTGCATGTTTTTCAGTTAGTTGGATTATACTCGGGTTCTGCGAGCATGCCACAAATAGGAAATAGTCCAAAAAATAAGACGGGAAGAAATTATAAATGTGGCATATTTTAAATATTTTGTATTTTTTTTAAAGCGAAAATCATTTTAAAACAACTATTAGTCATTTAATTGTTGGTATCAAAAAAAAATAATGAGGGTGTCGTTATTCGTAATTTGAATGAGAGCAATGTATACAGACCAATGAAAGAAAGAGCATGTAAAATAAAGAAATTAAAACAAGAACGTGAATGACAAGCAAAGGAAGAAAATGGAATAAAGAAAGAAATACATAGTGCATAAATTTAAAGTAAAAAGACAAAAAATAGACACAAAAGGAAGAAAGTAATGAAGACAGAAAGAAAGAAAATGTCGAATAAAAAATAAATAAAACAAGAAAGTGAAAGAAAAAACAAAGAAAGAATGAAAGAACAAAAATGTAAAATGAAGGAGTGGAATAAAGAAAGAAATACACAGTGCATAAATATATTTTTTAAAATAATAAAAAAAAAACAGAAAGAGAAAGAGAGAAAGCATAAAAAGTCAAAAAATAGACACAAAAGAAAGAAAGCAAGGGAGAAAAAAAAACGAAAATTAAGAGAATCAAGAAAGAAAAAACCAACCTAAAACCTGAAAGTAATATAAATAAAGAAGCAAACAAAATCAAATAAATAGATTTGAAAAAAGAACATGTGTTTTGAATACACAGGGTGTTAGGATTAAGATCGGGATCTGTGGAATCTTGTAAGAATTAAAGATTGGTGCATTAGACGCAGACCGGCTCGTCCCAAATGAATGAAAAAAAAAAATCAATATCTAATTTCACTTGTGAAAAGTAGTAATAAATCTCCTGATGGAACCTGATAGTGTAATACGCAGTCAGGTTTTTAGACCTAAGCAACATGTTGGATTCTTACACGTTACAGTTCTTACATGGCCTGTGACACCTCGCTACCCAGGAAAGTAAATGACAGTTCATCGAGCCACTTACTCGCTTTCTTTCCTGTAGTAATCATATAGCACACAAGCTAACTGACAGTGGCAGAGTGTGGGTACGTGTGGAGCTCTCCAGCCCGACTCACAGATACTCTAAAAGCTTTTTCATCCCATTAGACCGGTGTAATTCACTCATTTAGTGCCTGTTGCTCTCCTGCTGTCACTCCACACACTTTTCTTAGCACATGCTCTGACACAGAAGTTGAAGTCTTTAGGCAGGATGAAGACAGCTCTCTGGAAGCAGAGGAACAATATCATTGAGGTGAAGAGTAGCGAAGATTTAAAATTACCTTCACTGCTTGTAAAAAGATAGAAAGAAGAATATTAAATAACATGAATCCTGAACAGAGTCATTTTGTTGTGTTGTGGCTTGATCCTGTTGTGTTGTGACTTGATTTTGTTGTGTTGTGGTTTAATCTTGGTGTGTTGTGGTTTAATCTTGATGTGTTGTGACTTGATTCCACTGTGTTGTGACTTGATTTTGTTGTGTTGTGACTTGATCTTGGTGTGTTGTGACTTGATCTTGGTGTGTTGTGACTTGATTTCATTGCGTTGTGACTTGATCTTGTTGTGTTGTGGTTTAATCTTGGTGGGTTGTGACTTGATTTTGTTATGTTGTGACTTGATCTTGGTGTGTTGTGGCTTGGTTCCATTGTGCTGGGACTTGATCTTAGTGTGTTGTGGCTTGATTCCGTGGTGTTGTTAATTGATTTTGTTTTGTAGTGGCTTGATTCCTTTGTGTTGTGACTTGATCTTGGTGTGTTGTGGCTTGATATTATTGTGTCGTGGCTTGATTCCGTCGTGTGGGAGCTTAATTTTGTTGTGTTGAGGCTAGCTTCCATTGTGTGGTGGCTTGATTCAGTTGTGTTGTGGCTTGATTTTGTTTTGCTGGGGCTTGATCTTGTTGTGTTGTGGCTGGATATGTTGTGGCTTGATTTTGTTGTGTTGTGACTGGCTTCATTTTTGTTGTGGTTTATTACATTGTGTAGTGGTTTGACACCATTGTGTTGTGTTTTGTTTCCATTGTGTTATGGTTTGATTACATTGTGTTGTTGTTTGTTTCCATTGTGTCGTGGTTTGACTCCATTGTCTTGTGGTTTGTTTCCGTTGTGTTGTGGTTTGTTTCCGTTGTGTAGTGGTTTGATTACATTGTGTTGTGGCTTGATCTTGTTGCACTGTCTTCATTACACTGTGTTGTTACTGTAACTTATGTTTGCTTTTTAAATTTTGTCGTGTTGTGCACTACTGGGCCACTTCAGTGGCGGCATCACATTATTTGCATTTCTCATCATGTGCCATCAACTGGGGAATAACTTATACTTCCGTTAGTAAAAAAAAAAAAAAAACCAACACACAAAAAACCCCCAACAACTTAATGTTCCACTGGACATGATGCTTCCCTTTTAAAATTCACACGCTAGACTGTAGAGTGTATAGTGTAAGTGCATAGTGTATAGCCTACGTCATTTGGGACAAAACATTTTAGTGACCTTTTAATGAATTATTCAAATCTAAATGCTGAAACCTTTTTGCCTTTTTACTTTTGAAGGTAAACCAACTTTAAAATGCTACAAAACATACTCTAAAACGCGATATTACACGTGTTTGTGAAATGTACAAAAGAAGCACCCATTTCAGTTCAGGAAAACATGTCATTTTCAGGATGTCATGTAGAAGAAACTGTCAAAAATTTCACTGTGTGAAAAGTTTCCCCAGACATATAATAGTACAAGTAACTACATGGTACGTTCATGGGGATGAAAGGGACAAGACAGCTGGATAGATGTACACACAAAGAGAGACCTCAAAGTGTTTTAGCTTTCATGTTCTGGTGTTCCCATAAGAGCCTTCAGCGGTTTGTCTCTGTCTTCTCTGTCTTCAGTGGTTTTTGAAAGTTGTATGGAAACGAGGTGTTTTATTCCACCATCACAGCGCCACCATTCAGAAGAGTCTGGGGCTTAGACTTTGATTTGGCCCTCGTAAAGAACCCATATGCCAGAGGATTTCCTTTTCAGAAACGGTTGCAGTAGAACCTTTTCAAAGTTAGAACCAGTAACCATCCAAACAGCCCTTGAGGAAGCCTTGAATCAGTTTTTTTTTCACTAATACAGCTACATCCTTGGCTATTGATAGCACTGTGTTGAGTCAGATTTGAGCTAGCAGCAGCTCTTAGAGTTCTTAGTCACAGTCAGGTAAGCACACAGCTGTGTATTGAACGTGGCGAAAATAACACATTAACCGTGGAGTCACTGTAGACCCCTGAGGCCTTCGATCAATAAACAGGTCTCACGATGTGGAGCAAAGGCCATTATGGATCCTGCAATGGGAGAATAAGAGCTCAGAAGTAAAGGAAGCAATTTAGTGACCCTATCAGTGTTGCACTTATTATCGCTGCAAATCCAGAGTCGAACCATAATCAGCTTCTACAAGTATACTGTAAAGTGTTTGGAGTGACTGCACCACATCAGAATAACAGGGTAAACAACCTAAATAAAGGCATGCAACAATGATTCACTTAGAAAAGGCAAGAGGTGTGAGTTTCCATTCAAATATATCTATATTTTTATTAAAGCTAAAAATTGGCCAAGAATCATTTAAAACCAGAAACCAGCACAATCACAATCACAATTACAATCACAGGGTGGCTGTGGAAGAGCGGGTAGGTTGTCCACTAATCGTAGGGTTGGCGGTTTGATTCCAGACTCCACGTGCCAAAGTGTCCTTGTCACTGAACCCCAAGTTGCTCCCAATGGCAAGTTAACGCCTTGCATGGCAGCTCTGCTACTATTGGTGTGAGGGTGTGTGTGGGAATCGGTGAATGTGAGCCACTGTAAAGTGCTTTGAAAGTGCAGACCATTTACCATCAGCATTCATGAGTTGAATAAAACAAAAAAAAAGCGCAAATAAACAATAATCGTTGTAGGAGGGCTGAGGTTTATGACGGGCCGACTAGTATGACAGCACTAGATATACAAAAAAAAAAAAAAAAAAAACACCCATCAGAATCACGCCAACAAGACTCCACAAGTCTGCAAATAATGACAACCCTTGATGAAGTAAAACCTAAGGTGCACTCAGGTCTTACGAAAAAAAAAGAAAAAAAATCGCATTAAGAAAGAATACAGTCAATTAAGCACCAATGCTACTAAGAAGAAAAATGTAAATAATAATAAAAAGCAAATTTACGAGTCAATTTTACTAAATACAATGTAACAAAATGAAAATCAAGATAAACACAAAGTACTTCCATCCATCTTCTACTGCTTATTCCTTGTTCAGGGTCACGGGGAACCTGGAGCCTATCCCAGGAAGCATTGGGCACAAGGCGAGGTACACCCTGGACAGGGTGCC
>JAOUWY010000001.1:28847663-28857898 GCA_025728095.1 Prietella phreatophila | reverse complement strand
GGCACCCTGTCCAGGGTGTACCCCGCCTTGTGCCCGATGCTCCCTGGGATAGGCTCCAGGTTCCCTGTGACCCTGAAGAAGGAATAAGTGGTAGAAGATGGATGGATGTTTTTTTCATTATTTATGTTGGAAAAAATAGGGCTTTATTCTGGAGACTACGCAGAAAATGCTGGACAGAAATACACGCAATATGAGATCCTTCATGGGGCATATTCATACCTAGGGAGTTTTAATCATAGCCAGTTCACCTACTGGCATCTGTTTGGGAAACCGGCGAACAGGAGAACCTGGAAGAAACCCATACAGTTAGAGTGAGAACATTGAACAGACACTAACGTGAGCTCAGGATCAAACTGGGAATTCTGGATCTGTAAGTTGACCATGACCGTGTTGGTGACAATGGAATGCGCCACATCCATCCATTTTCAATACCACTCATTCTACACAAGGTCTCGTGGGAGCCTGGAGCCTATCCCAGGGAACTTGGGGCATAAGGTGGGGGACACCCTGGATAGGGTGCCAACCCATTACAGGGCACGGTCACACAACCATTCATACACTACAGACAATTTGGAAACGCCTATCAGCATACAATGCCGGTCTTTGGACTGGGGGAGGAAACTGGAGAACCTGGAGGAGACCCACAAATCATGTGGAGAACATTCAGATTCCAGAGGTGCGAGGCAAACCACTTCTGAGAGTAATAATATTAGCATGAAAATGACTGCAGTTAGAATTGAGAAAAATCTAATGATGATGATCGTTGTGATGGTATGCAGTACCAAAACATGTACATTTATATGCCAAATCAATATGGACTAGGATCGATTAAAACAAAAAGAAAAAGAAAACGATGATCCTAATAATGGACCTCAATTCATGGACCTCAGTAACAGCGGTCGCTGGTCAGAAATCAAGCGCTTCATACATTTAATTCAATTCACTTTCATTCCATTTTGGTTTTAATGGGGGATGGGAAATGTAAAAAAGCAAACCAAACATAGCCCGACGTTGATCTCGAAGGCGTAGGTTGTGTAAAGCAGCACCATATGTTGAGTACTCTCCAGACACCTAAACATGTCAGCTAGCATAAGTTCAGGTGGAGCTGTCATAGAGTGTTACTATATCGAGAATGTAGTCATGTGTAAAGTGGATGTGTCACCTTGAGTGTGCTACAGGTTTGATGCTGATTGCCCGCGACTGGCATCAGCACTCCATTCCAGTCCCATCTGCTTCTGAATCCTGCCGGCACTTTCTAAATCGATAAGACTGGCTAACGGCAAGGACACACACTCACTCTCCTACACACACACACACACACACACACACACACACACACCATCCAGACACCAGTCTGAAACATGGTGCTGAAACATCACACGGACCCCTGTCTCGGACGCTTCATCGGGATGTGTTAGGTGCAGACTTGGGGCGTAACGGAAAACATGTAATGGATTTACGTAATCAGCATACAAAGAACTGGTCACTGTAATCCGTTACACTTACGTCAACAGACAATATAATCAGATTACCATTTAGAAGAAGAGAAGGTATGTTAGAGAGAGAGAGAGAGATGGACAGAAAAGAGTGACAGAAACTGAAAGACAGATGGAGAGACAGAGGGAAAGACAGAGAGAGAGAGACAGATAGCGCAAAGACAATGACAAAGAGAAAGAACAAAGGAAGAAAAATAGGCCGAGACAGATTATCAGCATTTATAAGCAAAGAAATTAATCTTTTGACAGAACACAGTTAATTTGGTAGAAATGAATGTTTTTGTGTGTATGTGATTGTGCCCTGCGATGGACTGGCACCCTGTCCGGGGTGTACCCCACCTTGTGCCAGATGCTTCCTGGGATAGACTCCAGGTTTGCCGGCCGCGACCCTGAAAAGGAGTAAGCGGTAGAAGATGGATGGATGGACGGATGGATGGATGGATGGATGGATTATGTTAATGATGATGACATTTTTGAAGTAACCCCCCAACCCTGGTTAGGTGTGAGTATGGAGGTGTCAGCTAGGTAAGGTGGGTTCATCAGGGGTTTGAGTTTGATCAGGGTGAAGGTCACATTGATGAAAGAAAGAGAGAGACTCGGGGTGAGGGAGGGAGATTAGTCATCTCCATGATGTGTTATCACACCAAGAAAGTCAGATGTAGAGTAATCTATCATAGGATTTCTAGAAAGCTAGATTATGCTAAGTTCACACGAGTAGAGGATGGAGTTAGGGTTGTGTCAGGGTTGACACAGGGTTCTTTGCATGGGAATACTTCTCATTCTCTACAGTATTTCTACTTCTCTAAAAGAGAAAGTAACAAACCCTTGAAGTGTTACTAAGTGTTAGCTAAGATGTCTACATTCCGTGTGTTTGTTTGTTCTTTTTCTACTTGGAACCCTCCCAGATAGAGAAACCTTCAGTTCTCTCAGAGGAAAAGTAAAGACCCATTGCAGGATCCTTGAAGAATCCTTACAAGTGCTATATGTAACGTGTTTTTTTGTTTTTTTATTATTATGATTATTATTATTATTATAATTATTATTTATTTTTCTGAGAGTATACACTCTTAGAAAAGGGGTTTCTACAAGGTTCCTTCAAAGCTTATTTGGATACATATGGCTTCTAAGTTTCCTAAATGGGTTCTTTTTGAAGCAGTTTTTGAAAGGGTTGCCCTCTGTTGCCTGCTTCCCCAAGAGGAACACACCTAAACAGAAAAAAAAAAACCCAAGCAATAAAAACCCCACAGTCTAAAAGCACGTGCCATCACACTAAATGATGGATCTTCTGATTAGCTTCCACTGCAAGCCAGATGCAACAAATGCATCTTTTTATATTTCAGTAAGCTCAAGAACACTTCTGGGTGCTTTAGCACTCTCCAGCATGTGCGCTCGTCAGTATCAGCTTGCCAGTGAAAACTGACATCAAGCGTCTAAATAAGAATGCAAGAACAAACAAGAAAGCATACTAGGAATCACCTTGTGTTGCTCTTGCACAGATCTAAGTATTTCCCAAATGACGTAAGGCAGACATATTGTTACAACAGCAGCTAATTAGAGAAAGACTTCATCACACAGGAGATTTGCTCTACAAACAGTCTAGCAAAAGAGGAGATGTAGTCACACTTGTTTGAGAAAGGAGTTCCAGATGACTCTGGAGAACTGATAACAAGTTTCCTTAATGGTAAGGAAGCACAAGTTCCATCACACCACTAATGATGCTCATGAGGAACAGAGCACATAAAAAAAAATAAAAACCCCACGTGCACACGTGTGTATTTTCATGGCAGATGTACAGTGCATTGCTGATGAGAAAGCGTGTAACCTGGCACGTTTAATAACCTATCACTTGATAATGAATTAGCACACTGCATACCAGGATGATGAGTTTTAAACAACTTGTTTGTGTCAGAAGCAATGCTGTGTACTGAATTGTTGGTAATGATGTGTTTCACCTCCTGCAGTCGTGCGATGGTTCTCTAGCCAGTTTGTCATTAGGCTTCGCCTCTTTTTCCAATAACAGAGCAGATGTTACAGGCTAATTAAACAGGAGCACACTTGTAGGATCTCAACAGTGAACCATGGGAAGAGCTTACGGCGTGCAACCATAGTGAGTGGGTGGATAGTATTGGCGGTGGTGGTGTTAGTGGTGGGGGGTGATCTTTAAGCTAAATTGCAGATTTTCTAGACAGTTCCTAACCAAAGATCCATCTTTCTGAGATGTCCAGAGTTAAGTATTATAAGTTAAGTATTAAGTGCACACAGATAAGCTTTCGCTGGTCTTTCAAAAGAAAGCGAGACCATTTTAAAAAAATAAAAGAGAGAGAAAACGATGTCCACCATCCATTATGCGTCTATCTGTCTAATATCCATCACCAAACGTTACCATAAGAAAATATTTGATCTAATGTGTTATCGTACTGTATGGAAAGACTTGCATATTCATAAATACACATTTAGAAATGTATGTCGGTGAAAATGTCTGTAAAGAGGCTTGTATTTAGCATATACCGTATGAAAGGAGTCTCCAGTGTCAGTACTTTGTAATAGTGAAAGGTAAGGCTAAGCTAAAGGAAAAGGAAAAGGGGTCTTCAGTACAGAGGACATTGTATTTCTCTGAAACAAGCTGCAGGCGGTCTAAAAACATTTGTGTCAAGTGTGAGTATAAATGGATAAAAAAGCAGAATGTAGTGTATTTTATTCCTTACACAATGGGCTAAATCCCTTCCAGTGCCGCACCCATCTCTCACTGTTTGATTAATACTGTGTCTACTATTACTGTATTATTAATAGCCATCTTACTGATACCGGCTCTTTGAAAACCTCTTTGCACACTCGGCACATCTGTAATAATGCATGTGCTTTGTGCATATTTTATCCTTCCTGGCTGAGCCTACCGTAGCACAATCATTTCCATTGTGATTCCATATTCTATTTTTTATTTTATTTTTCTATCTCCATACATCACTGTTTGTGGTTACAGGTTTTATATTTATGTATTCGCTCATAGAAACAATGTGTTCCCTTTATGGAAACTGCACGTTAGATGTCCAGAGAGAATCATTCAATTTCGTCGAGGAGATTTGGTTTTCAGGAGAAAAATAAAACACATCAGCACACATTCTCTCAGCATTTATAAGTTCCAGATGTCCTATATACAAACAGGGAAAATAAACACACACACACACACACACACACACACACACACACACACACACACACACACACACACACACACACACGGGTCTAACTGTACTGTGACTGATGGCCTGAGGCAATTCACTCTTTTTAACTTTGTGAACTCGGAGAAAGTAAGTAAAACCTCATCATAATGTCAATCTGATAAGAGAAAGCGAGAAGAATATGGAATGTGGAGATGGGATCGGGTCTTGAGGAGTCACGAGGCGATAATATGAAATATACTTTTTTGCTGGTTGATTTTTCTCTCAGGATTCTTTGTTTATTGCCTTTGGCCTTCTTGCTAAACCTTTCTGTCAACCCAGCACACACACACACACACACACACACACACAAACACGCACACACATCCACACGTCAGTATGCATCTCTTTCATCATTCATTCTCCTCAGTTGTGCGGGAAGCTCCTGGCTGATTAGCTAAATATGCCTGCATTATAAATCATGCTGTGATGCTGAGGTCTTCTCCTCTCCGTCTCTCCATCATTAGCCCTCCAGGCGACATCTCAAATCACACACATGCATACATATCTATATACACACACACACACACACACATCATTGTAATCAGATGTAGATGCTAATCTGGATGTTGTGTCTGATGACCCTTCACAATGCTTTGTTGAAATTGATGTATATTCTTTAGTTTTTTTTTCATTCTGAATATATTGTGATGCAATCTGCTTTTTTGTGTTCAAAGCCTGTAGGACGGTACTGAAATGTATATAGCACTGCGTACAGACCCGTCAGAACTGTTCGTATAACCTTGTTGGGATGAGTTGTGCGAATTAAGACAATTAGCGTATAACATCCTGTTTTAATCTAATATTAGACCCCATCTAGGACTAAATAAATGACATTATCCATAGTCAAAATAAATGCTCTTGGGCCTCTAAGAATTTGAAAGCAGTCTTCAATAATTCACTGGATGACTATGAATAAGTAGGCTTTTATAATGGTTTGGGACAAGGGTATGGGGACACAGAGTCTCTGTAGAATCGATGGGGATTGGAAGCGTTTTGTGAAATAGGGAACCTCTGTAGGCTGGAAGGAGATAGGAAGCTGGAAATGGACAGTGTGTCTCCGTAGACCGGCAGAGTATTATGAGCTTTGAAGGGGGATTATCAGCTGGAAGGAGATAGGAACCTTTGTATACTAGCAGGGGATTTGGGTTGGAAGGAGATAGGCAACCTCTGGAGATTGGGGCCTGAAGAGGACAGTCAGCCTCTGTGAACTGAAGGGGTTCAGGACCTGGAAGACATTGAGGAACCTGTATAGAGTGAAAGGAAATGGGAATTTGGAAGGGATGGGATCATCTGTAGGTAGTAGTGTAGTGAAGTAGTGAATAAGAAGATAGTGTGTCAACTTGGAAGGACATATGGAGCAGGAATCTTTTGTAGACTGAAAATAGAGAAGTGGACAAAGCAGAACAGTCTGTATACTGGAAGGTGATGGACAGATGCAAAAGGAATGGGGAGTCTGGAAGATGATGGATGGATGAAATGGGGAGCCCTGCAAACTGGAAAGGGGATAGTGAGATATAATAAGCCTCTCGAGAATAGACCTGGATGGGGATAGAAAACCTCTGAAGACTGTTGAAACTGGAAGGAAATATTATGCATATACAGACTGGAAGGAGATAAAGAGCGAATAACAATTACCATCTGTAGACGATTACCATCTGAAGCCTTTGTAGACTGGAATAGGGAATGGGAATTGGGAGGCTCTGTAGACTGGGTGGCACTGGAGACCTGGGTGTGGTTATGCAACCTCTGTAGACTGCAAGGAGATAGGGAGCTATCTGAACTAATGCTAATGACCACCTGTAGACTGCAAGGGGATAAGGAGGTGAAAAAAAGATAGAGGGACTCCATAGAATTCTGTGAAAGAATGCAGAGCTGGACGAAGCAATGGAATGGAAGGGGGTGTTAAGATAATGTAGAATGTAGATAAACTGTGAAATAATAAGGATCATTTATAGACTGGAAAGTAATAGTGAGGGATATCAAGCTTGTGCATCCTGGAAGGAGCTGGGTATCTGGAAGAGATTTGGTGAGCTGGATGGGGATATGCCCGCCTCTGAAATCTGGAAGTTACTGGAAACCTGGAAGCAGATATTGAGCCTTTATAGGCAGGAAGGATACAGGTAGTTAATGATAATGACCATCAGTAGAATGCTGGCTGATAAGGAGGTGAAAAAAGATAGGTGGGCTCAGTAGATTGTGAAACCATTTAGATTGGATGCAGATAGGTATTTGGAAATGAATAAAGATCTGTACAGACTGAAAGGTAATAGACAGGTGAAACAGACATGTATCCTCTGTAAATTGGAAGGAGATGGGTAGCTGAAAGATATCATGGCATATCTGAGAAAAAGGGCTTCTGAATCAAGTCCAGTTTATACAGTTTGTCATTTACACAGTATGTCAAATCACATGTACATTGAAATGATTAAAGTTTATATATTCTCCAAATCTTCTTCCATGTCTCCAATACCTAACAGTCTACAGAGTCTACCATTTCCTTATAGCATTCTATCCCTTTCCAATCTACAGATGCTCCATATCATCTCCCACCACACCATTACTTTTCAGTCTATAAAAGAGCAATGTGTTTTTTCCAAACCTCTATCCTATCATTCCCCTTATTTCCTATCAGGTCTACAGAGTCCACCTATCTTCTTTCACCGCCTTATCACCTACATGGTAATTATAATTAGATCCTTCTAGTCTATATCGTCTCAATATCTCAATCCAGATCTACATAACCTACCAGTCTACAGAGGCTCACCATATCCTTATAGCTTGCTATAGAGAGCTAATCATAATGACCATCTGTACACAGGTAGGTGATAAGGAGGTAAAAAAAAAAATGTGGGTTCTGTAGACCTGGAAGTGGATAGCACATAAACTCCAAAAGACAAGCAAGCTGGTGTAGTCTGGGAGTGGATAGTAAGCCTCTGTAGACTGGAAGTAGATAGCATGCCTCTGTAGACTGGAAGTAGATAGCATGCCTCTGTAGACTGGAATGTGATCATGCAGCTCTGTAGACCAGAAGGAATGGGAAGGTGGATGAAGGTAGGTAGACTCTGTAGACATGGGAAAGGATAGGTAGCTGGAAAAGGATTGCAAGCCTCTCTAGACTGAAAGTGAATAGGGAAACCAAAGGGGATAAAGAAATTATTTAGGTTCAAAAGAGGAAGCTAGAAGTGAAATTGGAATATCTAGACTGGAAGGGGATGTGAAGATGAAAGGAGCGAGGAAGCCTCTGGATTGGGACTCAATCCAGGGACTATTCTGAATCCTTCCACACTTATCCATACTGATACAATTAAGTTAGAGCCGAATCATCTTACCAAGATGGGAATATAAAAGTTACGATTTTATTATGGATCATGATTGGTCCCATATAGATGAGAGAAATACCGCTAATTAATCTAATTTTAGCTATTTTAACCAGTCTTAAGTGGCCAACATTTCTACAACATAAAATCTCAGTTACGCTCTTCACTACTGCTTTTTGGCAGTTTTTTTTTTCTATCACCATGTCTGTGTTTTATTTTTATCCTTATATATTTCTGACATTATGCTGGTTCTTGTAAAGAATAAACACTGAACAGATATGATTCATGAGAGAGAGAGTGATGGAAAGAAATCACTCTCTCCTCTCCACTTAAAGCTGGTATGTGGTGGGTGTTCCGGCGCACTATGGCAGACGTTGCATCATCCAGATGGATGCTATACACTAATGATGGTTCAGGAGACACAGCATACTATGTAAAGTGCTATGAGTATAGAAGTGTCTGAGTGTCTAGAAAAGTTCTATATACATGTAACTCTAACTGTAACTATCTAACAAAAGGAGGAGGTTGTAAATACAAGTGTATATTGTGAAAGGACCTGATAGGGGATTAAAAAGTAAAGATGAAAATAGTATGAACCATAAAAGAAAGAAGGTGGTAATAAGGGAGAAAGGGAGGGGTGAAGAAGGATGGCGATATCTAACACAGAGATGAGGAGGGAAGGTGGGGAAGCTTTTGTATGCAGCACCAGGCCTACCAGCTGTTCTTTGGCCTTGCTCAGAAACTCGATCTGTTTGTACGGCTTTCTATCTGTCTTTCTGTATTCTGTTAATCTCTTGTCTGCGTGTCAGCTTTACGGCATAACTCTTTTACATGGAGGCGTCGGGATACCTTGATACACACCACATGGTCAAGCTAAATAATGAAGACAAGCGAGTGGATATGGATACCGATATTCTTTCTATTGTAAGATATTTGATCAGAAACAGTGTCGTCGAAGTCACTCGTCATTCTGCTTTTAAAGATACAATGGATTAAGTACACAAACCCAGGAGAAACAAAAGGAGTGAAAGAGGGAGGAAGGATAGATAAGAAAAAAAAGTAGTGGCAGAAGGCAAAGGGGCAGAGAAAGAGAAAGAGTGACTGTCCTTTTATTTTTAATTTTTCTAACCCTAACCCGAGCTTTATCACTTGGTCATTTAGATGAATGTGTGCAATGCCTTGTCCTCGCAGGATGGATGTTCAGGGCAAAGGCGCAGAAACAGAACTTTGCTATGTAGCACATGAAAGTAGGCCAGGTTAGGAATGTATCTTGGGTCCACCAATGATAGCAAGTGTGTGTCCATGTGGGTGTGTGATTTGGGATCCAGGTTGGAGTGGTCTCTAAGAGGCCATATGGCAAATCGCTCAGTCTGGGAGCAGAAGCGAGGTCGTTCCTTCAGTCATCTGGAGCGCTGATCCTCAGAGAGAGGCTATACAGTACTAACACAACCCTTAAGTGGTGGTGACAGTCTGAATATATTTCACACACACACACACACACACACACACACACACACTTTTTACTATATGTACATATGCACTAGTTCCCTGGGCATGTCTGCTTTCTGGATTATTATATATGAGTACTGTAGAGAGAGAATCAAAGACAGAAAGAGAGAATAAATTAAATAAGCAGAAAAAGAGTGAAACAATGTTCTGTTCCCTAATTTTTCTATTATTCTTCATTCGAAAACGATGGCCCCCAAGCTTTTGGAATATAAATGTACCCGTATTTTTCATTCCAATAAAAGAACACCAGATTTAACTGAATTACATTGAGAAACGGCGGTAGAGAGAGAGAGAGAGAGAGAGAGAGAGAGAGAGAGAGAGAGAAGCAGAGAGTGGGGGTGCAGACAGACAGAAGGCTCTTACATCTGCTAGGCTCTTGTCTGAGGGGTGAAAGGTCACCCGGAGGAAGGTTAGCATGCAGTGTGTGCGTGCATGTATGGCAGGGGTCCTGTACGGTATTTCACTCAGGAAAACAAACAGTGGAGACAAGCAGAGCATCTTTTCCCTCCAAGACAAGTGGGACAAGGGGTCGGCTGCAAGACATGTATTTGGAAACACATTTGTTATCACTGAACCGTTCTAAGTAACCAAAGCTCATTTATGTTTTCCAATCTTCGGTAAAACCCACTTGATCTTGCTCTCAAAACATTGGTTGGGGGGGGGGGGTTGTTTTTTTTATGGCAAAGCACCAC
>JAOUWY010000001.1:28818046-28830158 GCA_025728095.1 Prietella phreatophila | reverse complement strand
AGCTGAGCCATTAATGCACACTGAAGTAAATCATTAATAAATAGAAACTCGATACGTATTAAACATGCAGTCTTAGTCCTCCAGCTCGGCATTGACGCAGATGTAGAAAGCAGATTTAAAGTGCTGTTTAGAAGGCTTTATTGCTTTCTTATCTAATAAAGTCCCTGTTCTCACACGGTGTCAATATTACTGTGAAATCCAAACAATAAACATTGACGTTTAAAGCCTCATACAGCAGACGACGAGTTGCTAATTTAGAGAGAAGGCGGTGAGCATTTAGCTGTAGACGCTAATGAGCTGCACATTACATTTCTCTCAATGTTACTTTCAATATCAACTCGATAGCACTCCGTTTTTTATTATACTGTACGTATATGGGAGGTATCCAGGAAATGTACAGTCCAGGCATCTGAAAAGTATTGTCCATGGCCTTATTACCCACAGTAACAGGGTTTCACCCAGAAGATTTCCTCACCATGTTGTACCTCAGTTTGAATCATAAAACGATCCAGAGTGTCAGAAGTGATCCTGGCCTGAAACACTGGATCGATATCAGAGCCATTTGACTTATGATGAGAGGTGTTTTGTGTTATGATCCAACGCCTTGTGTTGACTAACACGGCGCAAATCTTGCACATGAATACATGAACTACTACTAACTTTATTTTATACAGCACCTTTAACTCTCTTACCCCTTAGTTCCCGCAGTCTTATGTCCCACAAGCCTATATTCCCCAGAGTAACAGCAGGCCAACCCTTCTGCCAAAATTTGCCCCAAAATCTGCATTTTAATGTGAACATTTTTAGGCCTTGATACAACTCATAATAATGTATTTGTGTAATATTACTATGAACATGAAGCAGTTCAGTGTTTTTACTAAACTTAGAGCACAATTCTTAACTAGAGAAATTATGAAAAATGCCCACTAAAATCCTTCTACTCATTTAGAAGTTCCATAATGACACAGGTGGTAGAGAGGGTTGTCCACTAATCGTAGGGTTGGCGGTTCGATTCCCGGCCCGGGTGACTCCACATGCCGAAGTGTCCTTGGGCAAGACACTGAACCCCGAGTTGCTCCCAATGGCAAGTTAGTGCCTTGCATGGCAGGTTTGCTACCATTGGTGTGTGAGAGTTCCACAGTTTAGGAGCATCAGAGGAGAAAGCCTTATGACCCATGGAACATAAATGAGTAAACTCATACACCAGACTGAGAAGAGTGAAGGTTATGTGTTAAGAGCTTAGACTTATACTAGGGACCAAGCAGAGCTTTATACAACAAATTGACCTGAAGCACGCCACTAATACATTATTATTACACTAATACTATTACACTAATACTATTATTTACATTTATTTCATTTACTGTATACAACTAAGCAATTGAGGGTAAAAGGCCTTGGTCAAGATCCCAGCAGTGGCAGGTTGGTGGTGCTAGGATCTGAACTCAGAACCTTCCAATCGGTAGTCCAACATCTGAACCTCTGAGCTACTATGGACAGGAAACTCTGACCAGGATACTGAAGAGGAGACAAAACTAACATGAAATGAGGAATATTGTAATATCAGAGATCTCAAAGTGCCTGTGGTAAATGGTAAATGTGCACTTATATAGTGCTTTTATCCAAAGCGCTTTACATTGTGTCTCATTCACCCATTCACACACACACACACACACACCAATGGTAGCAGAGCTGCCATGCAAGGCGCTAACTTGCCATCGGGTTCAGTGTCTTGCCCAAGGACACTTTGGCATGTGGAGTCACCTGGGCCGGGAATCGAACCACCAACCCTACGATTAGTGGACAACCCACTCTTGCCTGTGCAACTGTCAATCATTTCAGACTGAGAAGTTGATTGGGTAATCTGCTGTTTTCTTTTAATGTATGTTTGAATGTTATCTCATAGCACCATAGATTTCCAGGTATGTTTTTTATTTTGCACCAAATTTATCTAGGTGAACCAATGACCTATGAATTGGTAACCCAGTAGAGAGGAGCCAGTTGGTTCTTGTGAGCCAACAGAAAACAAGAACTGTGGTCTCTTTGATCAATAAAAAACATTGGAAGAGCTGCTAGGGCTTTTTTTTTGGTAAAATACTGTCTCTGTCAGCTAGGAATTTCTTGTGGGCACCTCTGTAAACACATGCTTCCTCCAATACGCTGTTCTGCCATGACATGTTTTTTTTTTTTTCCCACGAAGTGAGAAGTGAGCATACTCAGAGGAAAGATCTAACCTTCCTACACCCACGATTGGCTCCTAGAGACCTGGGTCAGCGATGTTCTCTTGGACTGTGGAACCATCCTTGAAGATAAATAAAGAACATTTCTAAGATTTCTTTAAAGGAAGAAATTGCTGATTTGTGTGGTTGTGTGCAGTCATGGATGTAAATGCAGCATGTGCACATATGCGTGTAGACCTGAATTTGTAATGAATTTACATGAGATTTGGATATGTTTAGACCCATGGGATTTCAAAGTGAGGTCTGGGGACCACCAAGGATTTGTGAACGATAGTATAGATTCTTTAAGGGTTTTTCAGATAGTTATGGGGTCCTTAACTCAATAAATGGGTTCAAGTTTATAACCTTTCCTGATAGAGAAACACTATGTTATAAGGATACACAGGAAACCTTCAAGGGTTCACTCAGATGGACAACATAAGAGCATTCAGGGGTAGTAGATTTGATCAAATTTTCTAAGAACTTAGCATTGGACCTTCAAGAATCCATGGTTCCTGGTTTGATCCTGAGCTCAGATTCCTGTCTTGGTGAAGTTTCTTTACATGGTCTCCACGTGTCCATGTGGGGTTCTTCCAGGTTCTATGATTTCCTTAAATCTCCCCAAAAACATACTGGTACAGTAGGTGGTTTGTCTAAGCTAGATTACCCCAAGATGTCCCATCCAGGCTGTATTCCCACCTCGCGCATAGTGTTCCTGGCATAGACTCTGGATTCATCACAATAAAACATTTACAAGGCCAAATACTTTTTGTAAAAATAAAAAAGTTTGAGAACCCCTTGATTTAAAGTTCAAAAGATCATCAGGAGAAAATGGCATCAGGAGAAAGCTGAGACTTTACAGAGACTGTAGAAAATGTAGATCTGGGTCGAAGTGACTCCAAAACAATACAACAGCCCACAAATGAAGTCAGTAAACTAGGGCACAGTGATTTCACACAGCTCCCAGTCTGTTCAGGCTCCTCGTCTAGTTAACACCACACTCATGCTGCCTTTGTTTCAGCCACAGATATTAAACCAGAGAGGCTGCTTTTGTTTCTCATTGTTCTTCCTGCAGCTCCAGTCTGCCAACATGCACTTTATTTGCTGCAACCTGTTTTCCTTTTGTTTGCCCTTCATCTTGTATGCTATTCTTTGCTTCTCTTTTCTGGATAACAAATGGGAAACATTAACACACACACACACACTGCTGGCACAGTTGAGACTAATTAAGCCGTGCTTTGTCTCAGGGAAAGGTTCACCACAAGACCAGATCGGCTCTTTTTGTCTTGCTTTGTCGAGTTCAGCCATTCAGTTACAGAGAGGACTAAGGAGACAAAAGAGGCTTTCAGTGGCCTGGACATACTCCCAATACACACAGACTTTCCCCATTGGAGAAGAAGCAGTGGGGTGGAGAAGTCAGTTGGCCCAAAACACAGTTCATTTACTCACAGTTTATTGATGAGTTGCAGCTAATTCCTATGCTGGCCATGACAAAATGTCCATACACTGTTCATTTCAGGAAATTAAATCCATGCAGATGGAAAAGAGCCCTGATCTGCACAAATCTGCACATTTTTCTCTTTAACCCAAGACACTTCAGGTGAAAATGTTAACCAAAAAAAAAAAAAAAAAAAAAACGTTTTATATTTTGAAAGTATTTATGCAAATGGGGTTCCATCTAATTACATTTCCATACTTCCTAAAACCAATATTCTATCCTTTGAATTGCTTCACTCTGTTTTAAGTCATTCTTCATGATAAAATCTAGGGCGGAAAAAAATCCTCCATAATATCCTTCTAATTAGGGATTGGAAAGAACCTTTCATGAATGTAGAATCTAATCTAGAAACATATGAGGAGAAGGAGCTTTACCTGAGTATAAAACAGTTATTTTGAAGAAAATGACACATCCGGAAACAAGCTTTCCAGGGATATATGGCATGATGTGATGATGCAGAGTGGGCAGAGCTTAATGCCTTCTATAATGTTTGGCAAATGTTTTTTGCATTGTAATTATTTGCCTAGTCATTCACTAATGGCCTCTATGAACTTAGCTTAAACATGTATATTCCATCCTGCAGTGAGATATTCTCACCTAATGCCTGGTGTTCCTTGGATCCACAACAACCCTGACCAGAACAAAGCACTTATGAAGATGAACAGAGTGCACTGATTGAGGACAGCTTACTTCCTCACTTGCCTGTTGGCCTTGTCCTAGTCTAAAAAATAATGCCAACCTTTCTACATAATTTTGTCCAATTCCTTACACTCAGCTAAGGGGTGTGGCCTAAAGGCGAAGTTGTATGATCGTAATATACAATATGCGTCCACAACACACGTGGACACATGACCATCACGTCCTTATGTACTTGTTGAACATCCCATTCCAGATCTATTCACCATTTCATCTGTTATAATGTGCTCGACTCTTCTGGGAAGGCTTTCCACTAGATTTTGGAGCGTGGCTGTGGGGATTCAGTTACAAGAGCATTCGTGAGGTCAGGCAGTGATGTTGGGTGAGGAGGCCTGGAGAGCAAGTCAGCGTTCCAATTCATCCCAAAGGTTTTCAGTGGGGTTGAGGTCAGGATAGTCTACTCAAGTTCTTCTTCTCCAACTGTGTCTCCAAACCATGTCTTCATAGCACTCGCTTTGTGCACAAGGGCATTGTCATGATGGAACAGGTTTGGGTCTCTTAGTTCCAGTGAAGAAAATTGTAACGCTACAGCATACAAGGACATCTATACAAGAGTGTGCTTCAAACATTATGGCAACAGTTTGAGAAAGAACCACGCATGGGTGTGATGGTCAGGTCTACACAAACCTTTGGTCATAGAGTGTAGTTCCAGTTCAATTTCTTTGAATTTAGGGAACAGGCTGGGAACTGTCTTAAATCAGGGTGCCCTAGTTTATGTGTTCCTATATTTAGGAATGTGTACCAGTCTGATGCAGAAGGCCAATCTGAGTACCATAGTAAGTCACAGATGGAGAAAAAGCTTTTGTCTGCTATTTTATGAAACAATTGTTGTACAAATGTTAACACAGAGATGGTACTACAATGCTAAACTGGTGGTTATGATTGGGCATTGTGTACATCACATAACTTTATGGCTGGAATATTAATGTAAAAAAAATCTTACTTTACATATTGGTTGCGTCACGGTTGCAAATTTGTCAAAATTCAGACAACCATGTTAATACTTTGTAATATTTACACAACTTGAGTGCAGTTTTAGGATGCTGAGATGGTGAAAATCATCAATAAAACCATAATACAGACCTTAAATGCAGCCTTTTTTTTATTTTTTAGAAAAAGTGTACATCTTTCACATTCTCTCTCTGTGTGTGTGTGTGTGGGCAGTGACACAGTTGTCAGGGAACATGAGAGAGGGTGGCAAAGCTGCTCTCAGCATCGCTGGAGGAGCAGAGAACATGTCATTTTGTCTTTTCATTTATTCCCTCGCTCTTTCATTTCTCCACTGTTCTCTTTGCCCCTGTGTGGCTGTTAGGCAGGGATTCTCAGAAAAGAAACAGCTGCTGAAAGTCCCGGACACTCCAAATGTGTGGGAGACAGAAAACAAATAATAGCCCAGAGGTAATCATTATCCTCATACACTCTAGCATCATCATCTTCATTACCATCATCACTGTCGCACTCATCACCATCATCATTATCAGAATGACTAGAAAAGTTTTATTTGACACTTCTTGGGTCTTGAAGGCTTTTAGTAAGGCAGCACACTCCCATGCATGTTCGTTTTCTTGATTTCTGCAGCCAGATTAGCATCTTTGATGAATCAGATTCGGCCAAGAATGACTCATTTGGAAGGAATTTGGCTCAGCAGTTGCTTACACTGGAATGGATATTCTAAAACTGTGAAATGTAGAATAATAAAATGTTAGCATTTTGTGATCAGACTACGTACCAATGTTCAGGATGTATACACTAGTTTGATTCAAGTCTAGACTAGTGACGTACCTGGTTAGGCAAACTTGAGTTGACTTCCTAGACACGTCCTGGAGAAATGGTAGTTCATTGGTTTTGATGAACTCTGATGCTGGTGCTTTCTCTACTTTCTTCATACGTGATTAGTCAAACTTGTTAACAATGGAAAGAGAGTTGCTATCTGTCTCAGGGAATCAGCAGCCAACTGGCTCTCTTTTAGCTTTAGGGTGCCAAAGCACAGACAATATTATTGTAAAACAGACCATCTTAAAATAACATTTGTTGCTCCAGTCAAGTTTTGTCTCTTAGCTCTCTTATTAACCCAAGAACAGGGTATATATCTTAAAGTTCACAAGCCCCTCCTCCTGTGTGCTGATGTATACAAGCCCCTGATCTGATCAATATCCTACTTCGGAGGTCTGCAAACTCCTGCCCCTGTCCAGATCCTACTCCTAGCATCCTGAGGTCTACAAGCCCCTGCCACCTTCTGGATCATAGCCCTACAATATTGAGGTCTACAAGCCCCTGCTCGAGTAAAGATCATACTTGTAAGGTCTACAATCACAGGCTTGCATCCTGATATTACTCCTATCATCATGAAGTCGTTAACCTCTGGCTCATATCCAGATCATTCTCCCACCATCCGGAGGTCTACAAGCCCCTGCCACCTTCTGGATCCTTCTCCTACCATCCAGTAGTTTATAGCCCCTGCTCCAACAAAGATCATACTTGTAAAGGTCTACAATCCCATGCTCCTGACCTGATCCTCCGACTACTACCTTGAAGTCTCCAAATCCCTGCCCTTGTCCAGATCCTACACCTAACCTTTAAGATCCTACTTTGGAGGTCTACAAGTTCCTGTCCCCATCTAGATCCCGCAGCTCTATTCAAAGGACAATATGTTTTTCTTCCTGTGCAGATCCTACTCCTCTCATCCCATTGTCTGCAAGCCCGTACTCCAATCAAGATCCTGCTTCTAAGGTGTGCAAACCCCTGCACTCATCTGCGTCCTACTCCTCCTATTCTAAGGGCTATAAGCCCCTGCTTCAATGAGACAACATCTGGTCCCATTTGGATACTACTCCTACCATCCTGAGGTCTCCAAGCCCCTGCTGTCTCCAGATCCTACTCCTGCAATCCTGAGGTTTATAAGCTACTGCTCTATCTGAAGTGTGCAAGCCCCATTCCATTTAGCCTTGGCTACATGGGATCTTCCTTCCATGCAAGTTGGGACAAACGTCTATATTAGACATTGCTCTTACCAAATGAACATGTTTCGTTCCCTATGGACCTTTTCAGTTAAATTTATATTATTTGATTATTAAGTTAAAGTGAAGTGACACCTACAGTTGTACATGGGTACTACATGTAAAATTTATTGAGTCCTTAACTTATGATATAAATGTGCACCTAGTTTCAGCATGGCAGAGAAAGATCATGCGGTCATGGCTGAGAACAGAACAGAGCAAAGATTTGAAGATTGTAGTACCAATTTTAGATTTTAACGTCTTATTTTTTTCATAAGAAAACTAAAAAACATTTAATGACATGTCTTACAGGAATTACTCCACGGCTACTGTGTGATCATGCAGGGAAATAATCACTGCTGTATCATTGAAGATTCTGAAGAGTGATGTTCAGTGCCAAGGAAAATGCATGGGACATTGAGAATGCAAATGCATGTAAAGCTTTTCGTAGGGTGCCCTTTAAAGATTTGGCCAAAAAAGTCTAATTTGCACAATTTCCCACTTAACCCAAGTGTTTCTCTTCAGTTTATTGCTTCTTTAGTTTGTCATTGGAGCTATGAGTCCATCTCACCAAACACACAATATTTCTGCATTTAATTGCAGTGAACTGGGTGTGGCTTCCAAATCGTCAGGACAAATACTTTCTTTTTTTTTACTTTCATGTTTATGCATTAGCACTTAGTAAAAACAAGCTGCAGCTCTCAGAGTCTGTTAACGACAGGGTAAAAAGCCATCTGACAAATAAATGAATAATAAAATAAACACTATGCCTTATACAATCTGTGAGGAGAATAGACAAAGAAAATATCAATTTTTCAAGCTGCATAACTCAAGCCAATGAATTAGAGTCACACTGGGCAGATCTCCAGGCGTACCAAGAAAAGCAAAAAATAACACACTGAGACACACCTCACTTGCTCATATGCAAAATACACTAACACATTGCACTTAGTGCAAGTTCGCCAACAACAACACACACTGGGGCCAACACATACATCGTGCATACGCACAGCACAAACCCTCCATTAAACTCAACCGTGTCTGCCATACACACCATGCACTGACCCATAAATAGAGGTTAACCACATAGAAATATACATGTAATTACCAACACACACACAATTACATGTACACCCAATCCATTTTAGCTCTATCTGCCACAGACACCATGACCTGGCTTTGAAATGTAGGTTCAAAACACAGACAACACTGTGTGTATGTAAATACACAGACGACACTCACCTTAACACCGCCAGCCAGACTCACCACAGTCGAGTGCCTAAACACCGCCTTAGACAGCAGCAAGAAGAAACACAAAGGCACATACACATATCTACATCAACACAGTGCATATGTAAAATACACCGATGACACTCACTTTAACATGGTCAGCCACAGTCACCAGAGCTTGTTGTTCAAATATGCTCATCAACCAGACTAAATACACACAAATATTCGAGCATTTTTCTGTTTACATGATTTCATTTTAAATACTCTAATGTGAACATCAAACTAACACTGTAAAACCGGGTAAGTTCATTTACCTAAAAAACATAATAAATAAAAAATTAGGAAACTAATTCTCTCAATTTTTAAAGTTGATAAATCAATTTCTATAAGCTGAATACTATCCATCCATCCATCCATCTTCTACCGCTTACTCCTTCTTCAGGATTGTGAGGGAACCTGGAGCCAATCCCAGGGAGCATCGGGCACAAGGCGAGGTTACACCTTGGACAGGGTGCCAGTCCATCACATGGCACTAAGCTGAATACACTTGAATATAACAAAAATTCAACTCGAACTTTGTAACTTAAAATTTAATTTGTTATATCCAAGTGTATTTGGCTTAAAGAACTTGATTTATCAAGTTTTGAGGTAAGTTAAATGAACTTACCTGGTTTTACAGTGAAGGAACAAGTATAGGTGAAATGGTGAAATTATTTATTAATAAATGTTAAGTGAAATGACAATGTTAGAAATGTCTAGAAATACTCTGGTCCAAAATAATAAAAATAAAATAAATGTAAAAAAAAAAACCCAACAGAGTCTCTAATTGTAATTAGGCACTTATTTATGTTTTACAGTTAATACTAGTCCCATCTATGCATCTTTTATCTCCGGGCTAAATGGTTTTATCCTCCAAGTGCTCTTGCCTTTAATAAAGCATGCATTTAGAGTCACATTAGGATCTGAGAATGAGCAGTTAATAAGTTCCGTAAAGATTTAGCTTTCGCTGTTTAATTGCTATTCTGTAGCGCCTTGTTGGTTTGTTGCAGTAATAGTGATTAAACTGTAATAAAATAAAAGAAACACTTTTGACTAACAATGTAGTTCAGTGGATAATATCCAGACGAGATATCTCCTGTGTGTTTGCTGATGGGTTATGGGAAAAGCCAATTGTTGTTTGAACACATCTTGCTGTGAAAGTATGTGATTCTGGGCCATGTTTATTGATAAAAGTACCATACTGAAAGTACCAGCAACAGCTAATATCTGGCTTGTGGGACATAATGATGCCTACTAGATCTGTAATGATATGAGTGTTTAAGGTTAGGGGATGCTTGTAGCTGTTACAGTCTTGCCTTTCTTTCCACACCCCCTTCTTGAGTGAGGAATTAAGATGGGTTAGTCCATGTAATCCAAATAACTGTTCCTTGCTGCGTCGTTACTTGCCAGTATCGACCAGAATCATTGCTCCGTGTCATGCATGTGCAAAGAAATAGAATCTGTAATTTTGTCACTTATTGTGAATGTAGAATAACATTTCCAATTCAAACTATTGAATCAAGTAGCGAAATCTAAACTTGACACAAACGAGCAGTTATTGCAACAAGCCAACTATACTACGCAAATTAACACCAAATACCTCAAATACCATATGTGATAGATATTTAATTCCCCAAACGTTATGTTGCTAGCAAACTTTTGCCATTAACTGCAGAGTGTCACCCAAATACACAACCACAGCATTAATTGTTAAAGGCACAAACCAGTAAATGAAGAATGAATGCAATCACCTAGCCACAAAGTTGAATTCCTTATGCCTGACACACACACAAAATACAAACTCTCAACCCAAACATCTGCTGTAAACGATCCAAGGGTTTAAATGGCTATACAGACCATTAGTTAAGGTTTATGGTTAGTTGTGTCATTAAACTTTATCCCCCTTTTTTCTCTTCTCTATTCCATACACATAGAAAACAGACCCATAATACACACATCCAGACACACAGTGACACACACTGTCCTGGGCATGCTTGCTCTAGCATGACGTATCTAAATGAGCTGAGCGTATTTGAGATTCAAAGTGGAGTTCAACGTCCCACTCACGTATACACAAGGAGAAAAGACAAAGAGCATGAGTGAGTGTGGAAATGTGTTAATGTGCATGTGTGTATGTGTGTGTGTGTGTTTGTCCAGTGTCCTGCTCTTATGTCTGATGATGTTCAAGAGGTAATTGAACATTGCGGCTCAGATTGTTAAAACTGATCAAGCTTGAAATGAACAAACAGGAAAGCTTTGTGAGTCAGTACATGCTGACACTAGAGGAGCAATTACAGTGTCTTGGCTTAGGCTCCTGGGTCTTCTGTGGTCAACTTGGTGTATGGCCTTCAACATCTGGACTTGCAACTTGTTTTACGTTCTCAAATTTTAGGATCTGCGACTTGGTTTATGGCCTTCAACAGCTGGATCTGCTATTTGCTTTGGGTTCTGCAATTCGAGGTTCTGCAACTTGCTTTAGGTTCTCAATTTATAGGATCTGCAACTTGGTTTATGGCCTTAAACAGCTGGATCTGCAATATGCATTGGGTTCTGCAACTTGGTTTATGGCCTTCAACATCTGGATCTGCCACTTGCTTTGGGTTCTCTAATTTTAGCATCTGCAGCTTGGTGTATTGCCTTCAAATTCTGCATCTGCAACTTTGTTTATAGCCTTCAACATCTGGATCCAGAGTTTGCATTGGTTTCTCCACTTTTAGGATCTGAAACTTGGTTTATAGCCTTCAACATCCGTATCCACATTTTTCATTTGGGTTCTCCAATTTTAGTATCTGCAACTTGGTTTATGGCCTTCAAATTCTGGATCTTCAACTTGGCTTAATGTGTGCAACTTATTTTTTATCTCCTCAGATTTGTTATCTCCAGAAACTACACTACACCACACCACACTTAAGCTTAGCTTGTAGTCTCCTGTTACTAAATCTCTGAATCCCCAGCCTGACTTTCTGGCACCAGCCATTAGATCTCCACCTTGGGTTACAGTTCCCAAACACTGGATATCTAGCATAGTGGCAACCTATGAATCTCCATCTGTCAATCTCCAGGCTTGATTCTTCACTGCTCTGCTACAGGACACTGGATCTCCAGCTTGTCTTACTGTGTCAAGAAACTGGACATAGAACCTGGCTTCCGGTTCCATTCCATACCTCACTGAACCTTCAGATTTGCTTAAAGTGTCATTATGGATAGTCCAGAGAGACACATGCACAACTTCTATATTATAGACAACACACCAGGGAAACAGACTCAAGGAATAGGAAACATGAGGGAACCAGGACAAACAGAAACTAAGAAATCTAGAATATACACACACATATATATATACACACACATATATATATACACACACATATATATATACACACACATATATATATACACACACATATACACACACACACATATACACAAGATCG
>JAOUWY010000001.1:28752691-28762706 GCA_025728095.1 Prietella phreatophila | reverse complement strand
TACAGCTTCCTGTAGGGCTGCCATTTGTTCATCACTCAGGGGGCATTCAGTTGTAGGAACAATGATGCTGGCGTGTGCATCTGCAATGAGGCTGCTACTCTCCCAGTCAATGTGCGGTATGCTCAGTCCCTAAAAGACAAATCTTGGACCATTAATTATAACACGTGAAGTGCTTCCTAAAGCTCTAAACAAAACAAGCATTCCATTCATTGAAGCATTCTTACTTATTGTTCTTAGTTCAAAAAATAAAGACACAGTATCACATACAAAAAGTAGACCACATGCCTCAATGTTGGGTTTAGGTACAGAATGGTAAACACTTCCTATTGCCCACAACTGGTTAGGAGTCCTACTACCCAGGTGATTGTCCCAGGATCTGCAGAACAAGTTGAGGTCATTTTGAAGCCATGGAAGAAAAACATAGTGGCAACAAAAGAGGTGAGTGGGGTCTGAAATGTCAAGGTAGCCACATTCCTCTAGGGAGTGCAGAACATCATAATACACATTGTTTCCAGACGTCTCGCCACAGCCTCTCAATACTGGAATAAATAAATCATACAAAAGTAAAATTCAGTGTCAATGATTTTGTAAACTGTAACCTCAGTACATATACTGATAAGTATACATGGTTTTAAATCAACACACCGCTGATTATGGACACTCTTTCCTGAAATAAAGCTTCCCCTGCCTGCCACACGGACTGTGAACGTTAGGCAAGCAACATCCACATTTTCAATGCCCTGGTCACTTCGTACCCTGAAACTGTAAAAAGATCGGTGCATTAAACTGCCTGTTTGACTTTTCTTGTCTTGAATTAATGTCATTTGCTGAAATAGTAAGAAATATAGCTGCATCAAACAGCTTTTTATATTTAGAATTTGATTATCATAAATGTACCTTGGGGAAAGCCAAAAGTTTACACTGCTTCTTGAAAAAAAGCCAGCGTAGTTGAAGCAAGGTTGTTAGATGCAGCTCCATGGTACATTATTTATGAAAGTACATGGAGACACATGATCAGCTCAACAGTCCTCTAAAAGATGGTGAATCCACTTGACAAAGTTTAACCCTTACCTTCTGTGAAAATCCATCTACACCTTCAAAAATAACTATGTTGTAGCTGAAATTACACAGTTTTGTGAACACATTGCTTAAATTAAAACTAACATGAATTCACTGTCAACGTATTTTTTATTACTTACCGAATCAGCTTATGACTGGTGTCAATGTGCATAATTGACCTAGGACTGGAGACTGAGTAAGTCCTTCAAACTACACAGCCAAGCTATGTCAAACGAGATATGACTCCCACAGCATTGACACTCTTACTCGGTCAAACTGCACCCGGGGTCCTTGAGTCTTAAGCACTGCTCTCATAATTCTGTATCCACAGTGATGCATACTTCGCTTGAGAGCGGTTACAGAAGCATTCAACTCCTCATCTGTCAGTCTGCTATATAGAGCTCGAACTGAGAGATTACGTTCCTCCATTCGTCTGTATAAGGTTCATCTAAGTATCCCTTTTTTTTAAAGTTTCATTTTTATTGAACATTTCTGCTGAACATTTCTACAGAACATTTCTACATTTCTGCTGAGCATTTCTAATGAACATTTCTGATGAATATTTCTAATGAACATTTCTGCTAAACATTTCTAATGACCATTTCTGCTAAAAATTTCTTCTAAACATTTCTAATGAACATTTCTGATAAACATTTCTGCTGAACTTTTCTGTTGAACATTTCTGATAAACCTTTCTAAATCGCCTTTTCTGTTTTGTCCTCCCTTCCCTTTCCCAAAAATAAAAACAAATTGAGCAACAGCAGGAAACATTCACAGGTTTTTTCTTTTTATACAAAGGAAAACAAAGTTAAAAATATCGAAAACCCACAACCCACCCCTACGGCTTATCATGGCTACCCAATAACTATCGCTGGTTATAAAGATATTGTAAAATCCAACAACAGGCACTAAACTTTAAGTGGGAAGTGTCCGTAACTCCATAAAGTATACAATAAAGGGATGCCATTTATATAAAAACTTGTCCGTACAACCATTCACCGTATATCTTATTTTCTCAAGTTTCAGGAAAAACATCACGTCCTATATTTAAAACTTTGAACTGTATAAGTCTGAGACGAGCACAAGAGGTGGCAGACTGTACCCTCCCTATAGCTTGTTCCCAACACTCCTCACTCATCTGTACTCCTAACTCCGTTTCCCACACATTCCTAATCTTGTTACTCGACCCTCTACCTAGCGTCAGAATAACATCATAAATCTTAGAAATCATTCCTCTCTGTTGCGGATTATTTGAAAACACGCCTTCCCAAGCCTGTTCAGGAGGCGCAGAGGGGAAATCAGGAAAATATCTAGAAACAAAGTTCCATATTTGAAAATACGGAAAGAAATGCGTCAAGGGAAGATCGCAAGTGGATGCCAAATTGGCAAAGCTATCAAAACACACCATCAGAGTACAAATTTCTAACTTGTTTAATAGCCTTGTCATACCAAACTGAAAATGTGGAGTCCAAACAAGATGGGGGAAATAGATGATTGTTGACTAAAGGACATAAAGAGGATGCACCTACAAATTTAAAGCCCTGTCTAAGTGGATACCAAGTCATAAGTGTGTTGATGACAACAGGGTTATCAGTATATAGGGAGAGTTTTGTATGTAAAGAGGAGTAATGCAAAGCAGGTAAATAGGATTCCCTACAAGAAGATAATTCCAATTTAGACCAAGAAGATCCAGGAGATTGAACTCAGTAACTAAGTTTATGGATGTGCGCTGCCCAGTAATAGAATTGAAAATTGGTTAATGCAAGTCCTCCACCAAGTTTACATTTCTGCAATAAAGATTTACTAACCCTCGGTGGCTTCCCTCCTCAAATAAATGTACTAATTATCTTATCCAATGAATCGAAGAATGATTTTGGGAGAGAAAGAGGCACTTGCTGGAACAAGAAGAGAATCTTCGGTAATATATTAATTTTGACAACATTGATCCTGCCAATTAGGGAAAGGGGGTAAGTTACCCCAACTCTGAATTTTAGATTTAACCTTTGAGATAATGGGAGTGAAGTTAGCTGATAGAAGATCAGATAGAGAGCGTGTCACATTGATACCTAGGTATTTAAAACCTGACTGACTAAATTGAAACGGTAGATCTGACTGTTGGAGAGACAAAGCTGAAGTATTGACAGGAAAACAGTCGCTTTTATCTAAATTTAGCTTATAACCAGAGACAACACCAAACGACTCCAGAACATCCAAGACAGAAGGCATAGAGGAGATATGATCGGTTACATACAATAACAAATCATCAGCATATAGCGACAATTTGTATTCTACACCGTATTGAACTATTCCTTTAAACAAGGAGAAAGATTTTAGTGCAATAGAGAGCAGCTCGCTGGCAACAGCACAAAGCAGAGGGGATAAAGGTGACACCCTCGTCCAAGCAGAAAAAATAACCCGAATAAGTATCGTTTGTCTGAACCCTAGCATAAGGGGTTGAGTAAAGGAGGCTAATCCAAGACTCTTTTTTTTTTTTTTTTTTAAACTTCCCATTGTGCAGTCATTAAAAACACACTTTACATTTTCAAACAAATTTAGTTGGTTCTATTTCCCAAAGCTAGTTATTATAAAGAAAGTATTAGCCCAATTTAAACCACCACGAACTTGACAAGGCAGATACTAAAGATGAATAAATGCATCATTGTGCATGCATCACTCATGTTCACAGGTTTTTTAAAAATATAATAATAATAATAATAATAATGAGTCTTTATTGGTCACATACATTACAGCATGGTGAAGTTATTTTCTTTGCATACCCCAGCATGTTAGGAAGTTAGGATCAGAGTGCAGGGTCAGCCATCATACAGCACCCCCTGGAGCAGAGAGGGTTAAGGGCTTTGCTCAAGGGCCCAACAGTGGCAGCTTGGCAGCACCGGGACCTGAACTCCGGACCTTCTGATCAGTAACCCAGAGCCTTAACCGCTAACCTTTTGCATTCATGATGTATTTACGTTAACAGATGAACTAACTTTATCTTAATGTCTCTAGTTTCATAGAAGGAAAAAAAAGAATTTTTTTTATTATTATTATTAAGAAGCAGAAAAATCTCAGGTGGAAGGATGGCCCATGTGATAAAGCCAAGCATACTTCCTAGAGGCAAACTACTCCGTATGTATCCTCTCCAAATACTGGAAAATGTAGTTCTAAAGTGAATAATTGTTCATTTACAACATTTAGCACACAACCTTATGCAGAGTGAATCGCAGAAATGCTTTGTAGTCTCCAAATACATATCCTTATGCTAGTTCAATAGGCCAGGGACTAAGAATAGCACCAAGTGAACACTTAGAGAGAAGTTACTACAGCAAGAAAACAAGTTTGTTTTTGTTTCAGGTTTTTTTTTTTTTTTGCTTCAGGAAGGCAAGATGCCATGCAGGAAATAAATATGAAGTACAAGACCTCAACAACAACCACCACAAAGAAAAAAAAAACAAACAAAAAAAAACACAAAAAAACAAACAAAAATCCAGCAATAGCACATAGTCTAAAACCCCCACACACAAACAGATCTTGTCAGGGTTTTTTTCCCCATGAACTTTCACTATATTTATACGTTTTTACATATTTTACAATTTTCCCCACATCTTAACTGATGAGTTGACTTATGCAGGAGTTTTAATACTGGAATTGTGCAGACCGCAGAAGTAATTACAATCTTAAGCTCTATTCAGAGACTCGTGTAAAAGTTTGCAGACACTCAGATTATGCACAAATCCGGACTTGAACTAAAGCACGATAACCGAGGGGCGGTATTACGTCCAGCCCCTCTGTGTAGGTTGTTACAATAGAAACAATAACATATTAGAACACAGATAAACTGACATCCGAAACGATCACCACTCACATCTGCGTCATCTACACCAATCAGAATCGACAATTCAACAGTGCTGTGCAATATAACATCCATAATATATAACAATATAATATTCAACAGCACATGCAATATATGGTCGGTACCACCATTCTGTATACATTACATCATAAGACATACTTCAATTAAAAATAAAAACGACAATAATTATCAAGCATATCGACAGCACCATGGCGAACACATTCTCTGTTTACATCCAGCATGGAGCTTCAGATGTGACATTTTCACAGTTTGAAGGAAATGAATTGAAGCTGGTGTGAATGATGTTGTTATAATATGAAAATTACAGTGTACCCAAGTCTCCGTCTAGAATTGTAGTCTAAAACATACATTAACTTCTCTCCATGGTGCTAGATGCAAAACAACACTCGAACAGCCTGTGGGTGTTGGAGCCATTACGCACAGCAGATTCGTTTCTGCTCCCGCGCCGTTCTTCGCATCGAGCTCCTGCTGTCTGCGGAGAAGGAAGAGGGAGCGGTGACACGGCGGATCTTAAAGACGTTAAGATGATTTTCAAGCAAACACAGAATAGCATCGAGGGCGTGCTTGAGTTTTGAGAGAACCTCCACGGAGCTGAAAGGAACCTGGGGTTATCTCTAGTGTGTTGTCTGATTGCATCCGTTCAAAAAGACAGCCCTCTTTAAGATGTCCCCCGTTTCAGCTCTTGCGCGGCTTCTCGTGGCCTGAGGATGCACTCAGTGTCTGCTTGTTGAAACCGTTAAAGGATACCGTCAGATGGATAAAAGTGAAATCTCAAATTGCCGTAAAAGATGCTTTGGTAAACGGACTGGTGAAGATTTTTGAAAGACGCCTCCAGCTTTCAGGCTGGTTTTGTTTGCCAAGAATTACTCCAAAGCAGAAGAATATTGAGTTTTTAAAGACTGCCTTTTCTCCCTGTTCTTTGTGTTTGGTTTGTAAGCTTGACGAAGACATGGTAGTGAATCGTGTTAATGATTGCTGATGTAAGGTCCACATGGGATGATGAAACACTTGGGAGTGTGCTATGGAATGAAAATGATCAACAATGGGGCAGTGTGACGCACCCTGATCCTGATATGAAGCAGGGCCACTGTTACAACTCCAAAGGTAACTGCTTTCTTATTACAGGATGTCCCAAAATATCAATAAAATAATCCCAAAACTCAAGATATCTCATACAGCAAATTCCAAATTTGGTAATAATCATTGACTAATGCCCTGTAATAAGCTATTTAAAGTAATATGCATTTGGGAGTGTATTGAGGATCCATATGCATGAGGTTAATTAAAAAATGCAATCTAATATTCAACGGCGAGGGTCAAAACATAAATCTTTCAAAACATGGTTTTATGGAGATGTCAGTTATCCTGACCCTTTCTGCTCTCCGGGCCTGCCTGATCCATCCTAATGCCCTACGTCTGGATGGAGCTCTCATCAACTGGACGCTATAGCCTGAGATCGCTGAGGATGGTACCACTTGAAATACCATTGAAATGGTTTTGAACCTCAATTCCACATGGACGCTCTTGCAGTGTTTGCGGGACTACGGCTGTTGCAATGACCCAAGGACTGCAATTACCACATACATTTCCACTCAGGTCTCCTTTAGTGAACAGTGAACTAGATCAACAAACAGACTTCATATAAAACCATAAAGAACGTTCTCTTACTTTCACACTATCCATCATTACCCAGATGAGGACGGGTTCCCTTCCGAGTCTGGTTCCTCTCAAGGTTTCTTCCTCATATCATCTCAAGGAGTTTTTCCTCACCACCGTCTAGCTCAATAGGGAGAAATTCACACACTTCTTCTACACGTCTCTATCCTGTGTTTATACGTTTCTGAAAAATTGCATTGAGACAATGTCTGTTGTTAAAAGTGCTATACAAATAAAATTGAATTAAAACAACAAGGATAAAAATCCAAAGAATAATCCAACCTCAGACAATGGTCTAGAAATAAGGCGTTTACACAATTTGCACATACTAAGTAGATAGCAAGGATTCTCAAAGTATATGTACAGTACACATGCTAGACCAGGAAGTTAGTGAGCGTGCAAGAAGAGGACTTAGTATGCTGAGAACCTCTGCTAGCACGGAGGTGCCCTGTCCTGGGTGTGTGTTACTTTAACAGTTAAAAAAAAAATAAAAAATCATGGAAATTGCCCCACCCCTTCTTTCCATGTTGCATGATGGGACAGGGCACAAAAAAGTATCCATTGTTTCACAGTTCAATTGTTCGGCAGTTACAGTACATCTACAGATGGGCGCATTCAAAACATTGCTTCATGAAACTTCAAAACCTTTACAAATCTTTCATTTCGAATCAGTGGTTTGGCGCGCGTACCAAATGACAAGTCAGGTGATTTCAGCAAACGAGGCTTCGTTACGTCATTACCGTTTAGAAATTTCCATGGTTACCCTCTAGGGGGTGCTGATCTCCAGGTGAACCTATGTTTAATATATAATTGTAATTGTTCTCCGGTCAGTTTAATTATGTAGGTTTATAAAACTAAAATGATTCAGTAGTGTTTGTACTGAGCCATGGACAGTGCTCGCCTCAGGATGCCTTGTTAAATCATCTCATAAAACCCCACCAAGTTTCCTGATAAAAATAAAGAAGAGCTGGCCAGATGTGGGTTATTATGTAGACGAGAGAGAATTTGGACAATTTTGCATTTATTAATCTTCACGATCAAAATAAACTAAGCATTCACAATGAGGAGCCTACAGGTTGCAGAACCAAGTGACCGATGTTAAAAACTCAACACATTTAAACACCAATAAAAAAAAAAATCCCACACATTTTTCACCCAGGATTCGAACTCAAGGCGGCAGCATAAAAGTCGCAAACACTATCAGGTCCCGCACACACATCTTTGCTTTAACACAAACACGTAGGTTATAATTCATCAACGCTTGTCTGACTTGTTGTCAAGGTTGTTTCAGAACAACACCTGCAAGTGATCACTAGGTGCCACCGTGGAGACTGGTATCGGATCGTTTCGATCGAAGCCTCAACCCAATACGCCACATTTGCTTCAACTGCTTCAGGGTTCCATGAAGCCTTGCTCTTCCCACCACTACATACATCATCCATACCCAGGGGAAGTTTATGATAATAGATTTCTCAATATGAGCGCACTAAACCTGGGGTCATTAGATTGTGCATTGTGGTCCAGCAGACCAACCCAAGAACTTGGAATACTGCAGGAGACCTGGATAATAAAAAAAAAGGTAATTGTTCAGTCTCTCTCATTATATTAACATGAACCATTCCGGCTTTTGTAGAATGTAGAAGTGATGAGGGAGAGTCCAGGGAAACAGATGGACATGCAGAACACTGTTTAACCGGTGTTTTGTCTTTATTACACACAACACACTGGGGAACCAGAAACTCAGAATACAAGAAAACACTAAATAGAAACCAAACGATAACAAATGTGAAAAACTCAGAAGCACAAACATAACCTGACTTGATGCGATGCTCCAGAAACTAACGTGAAAACACAAGGAACTCGAATAGAGCACTTATCAAGCAGGAGAAAGAACGAACACATGGCATAGTTATACAGGAACTGAGGTAGACAACAGAACAAGAAGTTCTGCAAGGACACTCAGGGTGCTCTCTAGTGGCCAAAGGTGGAACTGTCCCTGGGGGCCATGACAGTAGATCCTCCATTGAGTTTGTTTTCACATTATCTTTAAAGACCAATGGACAACGACGTACTGTAGATATGCATTTCTTATTCCACTTTTGTTCAGTTCAAACGTTATCATAATCAAAAGTGCTAGCATGAAGCGCTACTACAAAAAGAAAAAAAAACATACACACTCAATATTGTCCTTTTATATAGCCATAAACAAATCCTTACTGACTAAGGTAATTAAAAGCTAACTGTTGTGGGTTATCTGGATGTCTTATGTGGATTTCTGAGACGTTTTTATTCATGTCAAAACATTACATAGTTATTGAGAGAGCTACAGAACATGAGTTGGGGAAAGAGAGAGAGAGGGGGTGGAATGAGAGAGAGAGAGAGAGGGAGAGTGAGAGAGAAAAACCCACTCACACAGACTGAGACAGGAGAAGCGGAGCTAAAACGAGACTAAAGTGAGCCATCGTGGGTCACGCCATCAATCCACGGCATTCGTTTTGACAGTCTTGAACACGCGCACACACACACACACACATAAACAGAGGAGCATGTACAGTCTTAGTGCTTTATTTATTCATAGTTTTTAGCACACGCGATGAAGCTCCCTTGAGAGGCAGAATCTCATTTTCTAAGCTCTCAAGAATATCTGCATCGTGAATATTTGCTGTGCTGTTCCCCCAAAACAGGTTCTGAACCCCTGGAGTCCTGCTTTTTGGTAACATGCTCGGGGACAGAGGGAAGCTTTAATATAATGCGATTTATATTCATGAAAGCAACGTTTCATCCGGAGCGATCGTATTTTACTAAGAAACACGAGTGTATTACTCATACTCTCAGCTAATCCGGTTTATAAATAAACAGTATATATCGGATAAATATGGATCTCTCGAGTGGCACTCAGGGTTAAAGCCGGGTGTGCACGGTGTGTGTGGCAGGCATCAAATGCTAATTGCACCATCTGCTGTTAGCAACGTAGAGTCCGGGGTGATACCAAAGGCCAAGCCTCAGGGGGACACCCGAGCTCGATTCCATTCCTTCATCGAGCAACAGGCGTGCTTTGTGTCGTGCTTTTTTAAGAAACGAAAGTGTTCAAGAAAACTCATGCTACATTCATGACAGAAGCGTTCTATAGTTTCTTTTCTGTTTTTTTTTCCAGTTTTTTTTCTTTTGTAACACCGCGTTGCCAGAGAAGCTTCATAGAATATAATCTTAGCAGTTAGCATATTTAATCTGATACTTGGCACTGGATGTACAGCACATTGGCAGGTGGCGGGTCTTCTATGAGTATTAAATGTGGCGGCTGTGGCGCAGGTGGTAGAGCGGGTTGTCCATTAATCGTAGGGTTGGCAGCTTGATTCCCAGCCCAGGTGACTCCACATGCCAAAGTGTCCTTGGGCAAGACACTGAACCCCAAGTTGCTCCCGATGG
>JAOUWY010000001.1:28701041-28714768 GCA_025728095.1 Prietella phreatophila | reverse complement strand
CCTGTCCAGGGTGTACCCCGCCTTGTGCCCCATGCTCCCTGGGATAGGCTCCAGGTTCCCTGTGACCCTGAAGAAGGGATAAGCAGTTGAAGATGAGATGAGATGAGATGAAATATAATTGCAGCTCCAGGGTTTGGGGTTTGATTCTGTAAGTGATTCCTCCAGGTACTCCAGTTTTCTCCTCCAGTCCAAAGACATGCTTTGTAGGCAGACTGGCATTTACAAGTTGTCCTTAGTGTGTGTGATTGTGCCCTGTGATGGGTTGGCTCCATGTCCGGGGTGCCCCAAATTACCTGGGATAGGCTCCAGGCTCCCCATGACACTGTGTAGAATAAACGGTATGGAAGGATGGTCAATGGGAGTCCTAAATATGTACGGTTCTATAAAGTTCTATAAATACTGAATAGATGTGAGCTATCATCCTCTCCAAACCTTTACATGTTTAAAAGGGTCTACCACCTAACCTAAAAAATAAAATAAAATAATAATAATAACTAAGAAATGAATTTAGTTGATGCTTTATCATGGACAGAGTCAAATAATAATAATAAAAAAACATACCACTGAAAGGGCTAGTGAAATTAGCTTTGTGTTTGCTTCATTATTGCAGAAGAAGTCAAGTGGTATATAATCCAATAAACTTGTGGACCTTTGGGGTCTACATTACAGCGTCGCGTTCATCTGGTACATCTGTACATACTTCAAGAGGAATCTGAACAGTGAGACAGAGCTGGTGTAGAAGTTTCTCACAGAATTGATTGTAGAAAGATAGTAAGCTTAGGTTTGGCTACACTGCTGAAATCCTTAATCCTGGCAGGTGTATCTCATTGTTCTAGTCCTTGCACAGATGCTCACAATGTAAAATCTGACCCTAAAAGGTCAACCGTGGAGCCAGAACCTTGATCAGGTCTTGTCGAGAGTATAAGTATGCTTGCCGACATGCTTGGAAGGCATACTCACCAGGAAAAAAAAAACTAGTCCTGATGAAGAAAGATGGAATATTTATGACGAGCTGGACCGCTATCACCAGGAAGCCATCGTTGACAGGAGGCGATCTCAGCCGCTGGAGCGGGGGAAAGAGAATAAAAGCAGGCTACGCCATCTAGCACCGCTGGTGAGAAAATTTCTCTTGCCGCCATCTTGTGCTGTTCCTGAGAGAGTTTTCATGGAGATTGGAAACATTTCTGACAGCTAGCGGAACATGGGAACTGGAGAATACACGCAAATACTTCCTTAGGTACAAGCTCTTAAATGGGAAATACTGCAGAAAAGCAAGTGCATTAAACTCTGCAGTGTACACATATTTATACTTTTAGTATACGTTATTTCATTAAAATACTGTATCATCATTGTGCATGACAGACCAAGGCATACGATAAAAAGAAAAAACTTGATCTTTCATGTTACATAATTTTGACTTAGGAACTGGTATCCCACAGGGTTCTGTACTCATTTTTACACAAAATAACAATACTTTAACCCTGATATGCAGATTTCTGCTCAGTTTTTGGAATCTGAATCTGGCAAAAGAAAAACAAACTACTACTTTTCGCCTCCTTCCTTCAGTGTGTATCGGGTGTATTGAATCAGCCAGGCATATTGTGTCTTTTGTCAATTACAGTGTCTTGATAATGGTGTCTGGCAATCTGAGCCAATTATTTTTAACACTTTGTACACTACTTGGTGTGTGTTTGTGTCTACTCCTGCCATCTTGATGCCTGCTTCCTTTTCCCTGTGACCACACAACAGGTCTTCTCTGGACTTTCCTTGCGCCCTGGAGATTCCGACAGATCAGTTAATTATTCAGCTACATCTGGCCATGAGGTAGCCAGATGTGTTGAAAGTAGGGAAAATATCAAACTGTAAAGAGGAGTGGAGTTGAGAATTTTCCTTTTGTTGTGTACTGGATCCAGTCCTGAGTATAGGATCAAAAAAAAAAAGCGGTTTTTATTACTGACGTCCTGGTGCCAACCCATTGCAAGGCACAATCGCACACACATTACAGAACATTTGGAAACGCCAATCAGCCTACAATCATATCTTTGGGCTGTGGGAGGAAACCGGAGTACCCGGAGGAAACCCCCTTAGCACTGGGAGAACATGGAAACTCCAGACAAAAAGAGCAGAGGCAGGATTTGAATCACCAACCCCAGAGTTGTGAGGCAAACGTGCTAACCACTAAACCACCATGCCTTTCCATTTATAGTTACATTTAATATTATGGAACATCCATGAGACGTCTTACTTCCTGTTTTCTCTCTTGAAACAGTCATTCCCATGTTTTTCATCTTATCCTGGTCCCGGTGGCCATGAATCATGACTCCTATTCCAGGAACACTGTGTATACTCTATGAATACACCCTGCATTGACTGCCAGTACACTTTAGGCCACCATGCACACACACTCTTTCAGACCTATGTAGGTGCAATTTCATCCATCCATCCATCTTCTACCACTTATTCCTTCTTCAGGGTCACGGGGAACCTGGAGCCTATCCCAGGGAGCATGGGGCACTGGACAGGGTGCCAGTCCATTGCAGGGCACAATCACATACACGCTCACACTACAGACACTTTAGACACTTTAGACACACCAATCAGCCTACCATTCACGCCTTTGGACTGGGGGAGGAAACCAGAGTACCCGGAGGAAACCCCCGCAGCACTGGGATAACATGCAAACTCCGCACACACATGGTCCGGTGGGAATCGAACCCCGGACCCCAGACCCATGAGGTGAACGTGCCAACCACTAAGCCACCGTAGGTGCAATTTACTGTAGTTAAATCCTAATGCCTACCAAACCTAATGGCATGTTTTGTAAGAGGTTTGAGGAAACCGGAGAACCCGGAGAAAACCCACATAGACAGGTGGAGAACATGAACAGAACAGAAAGTAAAAAATAACACAGAGGAGCTACAAAGTGTCAATAAACTCTTCTGTCCTGAAGACTTTCCTGTGGTGCTTAACAAAGTTATTCACATTTCTTCATTCATGTGATTCACATGATCACATGATCAAGCAGACCACATGCTACCAGAAGAAAAAGTCTGTCTAGATCTGAATGCTGGGAATAAAAACATGTTTAGATTTTTTATTTATTTTTATTTATTTTTTTACTTAAAGCCATCTGGTCCATTGCCATATGTGAGGATTTTTGGGGTTGAATTACCTCCTGTCTCTCTCTCTCTCTCTCTCTCTATGCATGCTAGGAGTATCTTGTTAGCTTGTTGGCAGCACTGTAACATGCCTAGCCTTGAAGAGAATATTTTGAAAAAGACCAGCCCCAGTGGCATTAATGTCTATTCGGTGAACCCATTCTGCTCGTTCTAATCCTGGCATCAGCAATCATCTCTGTTTCCTCCCATTTGTTTGGCCTGGATCTACTCTGCACTCTGCACGCACCATGGTGTTCTGGCTAATTCCTTTAATTACTCTGGAAGCAGGGAGGTGCACGAGTGTGGCGTTTATCCCGATCATAAACACACGCTGTGTGTCAGAGCTTTTCATTAAGTCACATTCAGTGGAGCAGCAACTGAGCGTCAGACATCGAGAAATGAGAAGCACAGTGAAGCACGAAGGCGTGTGTGTATACAGGGACATGCATATGTATGAGGATATGTTCGTATAAGACAAACATGTGGGTGTGTTCGCATTAAAGAGGCGATAATGTGTCCATCATCTGCATACACACACACAGACACACACACACACACACACACACACACAGTGTTAATGTGTTAGGTTTAGGTCTCGGTGGGGAAGCGGCGTTCTGACTGCTCCGTCGATGAGGGGATCATTACTGAACTCTGATGCATCTGATCAGCAGGGAAAAGGCTAACGCAGACTAAACACTGCCTCTATCCATCCGTCTGTTCTCTTAAAGCAAGAACGAAGCCCTACTGGGAGAGAAGAAGGACAGGGCAAGAGAACATGAGCCTCTCTAGTGGATATCAATGCAGTGAAGAGAGAAATCTCTTCTCTCTCTCTCTCTCTCTCTCTCTCTCTCTCTCTCTCTCTCTCTCTCTGTTTTTTTCTTCCTCCCTTCAGTCTCTGTCTCAGATCAGCCAGCCTTGTTGTTTAGGAGTAGGAATAACCGTCGAGGGCAATTTGTCTCTCATTAGTCCCTGTTTCTACAGCATCCTACACCATTTTTTGAAATGTATACTGACATTTTTCATGCTGTAATTTCATTTTCAAACAGAAGACTTTCTCTGCATTTCCCAGCATCTGATCTATAGTTTCTATTACAGCGGCTTGCTTCGTGTCTTCTTTTTATAGATGGGGCTGCTTTGTCAAAGCTAATGTACCTACCAAGATTGTTAATCTTCTCACTCTGGCTAATTTATTTTATTTATTTATTTTTAAGAAATGAGAACAGAGTTCGATCTACAGACTGCATATAAACAAAATCCTGGGATTATTGCATATGAAAGGCATTCAACTCAAGAATCTTGACATTGCTCAATAAAATGTGGTGGCTTGGCGGTTAAAGGGGTTACTTAACTGGGTTACTGATCGAAAGGTCAGGAGTTCAAGCCCCAGCAATGCCAAGCTGCTATTGTTGGGCCGTTGAGCAAGGCCCTTAACCTAGGCTGACCCTGCACTCTGACCCCAGCTTCATGACATCCTGGGGTATGCAAAGAAAAGTATTTAATTGTGCTGTAATCTATATGTGATTAATAAAAACATATCATTATCAAAATGTGCAGAAATTAATAGAAAATATAGTGTATTTTCACGCAGTGTTGTTTTCAACATAAAGTTCCCACGAGTAGTTCATTTCTTAGAAAATCCTTTGAAGTCACCCTTGCTGTAACGTCTAACAACGACATCGATGGTCTTGAACTCTTCTTCCTGCAGAGCATTTTAAGCTCCTTTAAAATTCTTTATAGAATTTCATTCTTGCAAGCGCTTCTTTAGTGATACGGATGTATGTGTTAACCGTAAAACTTCAGGTCATGTACATCCTTAAGCATAACCCTTATCAGAATGGAAAATCGGTCAGATAACACCTTAAGACATAACCTCCTGATAGATGCCATCAAAATATATCCATTTCTTTTTACGCCAAGACACAATTACAAAATGGTTGTGTGTTCATTTGTCTTGGTTAGGGTCTTGGAGGATCCAGAGCACATACTGGGAACACTGGTCTTGAGTAGGGAATACATCAATGATGAGACAGCAGTCCATCAAATGGAACCATACACACTCATTCAAACCTTTGGGTGATCCTTCAGAGAACATGTATGAAGCCATTGATAGAGTTTTTGGAGAGCAACTGGAAAAAGTGCACATTTTTTTCAAAAAAATGACATCAATTTGCATATATTATTAGATTAAGATTTCATGGTGTGCCAAAACTTTGTATGCACGAGCATATAGTGTTACTACTTAAGAAAAGCAGTTATTATAAGTATAAATTATGGTAATTATACAAAAGGCAAGTTTTTTTTTTTTACAGTCTGAATGGGTTATTATGATGTAATCTCATGAATGAAGTTTGTGTAATGAAATATTGTAATTTTATAATGTAATCTTTTCCTCATATCCATTAAGGCTGCCAAAACATCATTGTACATTTACATTAGTGCAAGCTGTAGCTGAATGCCACTGAATAAACTGTATTATTGTAGAATATGCTGGATATGGGCCTGGTAATGCTAGATTATATGAGGTTCGGTCACTAAGTCGACGTAATGCACTCATAAAGTGTGTATAATGCAAGAAAAACTGCAGGAGAAAAAAATAAAAAATAAATAAAACTAAGAAAATCTGAACGAGAACCAGTGCGAGATGTGTTGAGGAAACATGAGGAAAACAATAGGGTCGGCATCAGGCTTCGCTCTCTTTTCCACGCCGAGGTTGGACACATTTTCCATTTGAGTGAGGGATTGCACTTTCCGTGTAATGGTATATTGGAAAAGCAACAAATGACCCTGTTAGAGGAGGCAGCAGTGTCATTACGCGTGTGCACTCGCGCACACACAAACACACACACTCACATACGCAGTTCTAACCAGCTCTAAATGAAGAAATATGAGCAAGATTTACATGCCAAAGAGAAAGAGAGTGAGCAGACGAGAGCGAGAAAGCCTTCATGCAATCATGAAATTCATAAAATACTCCCCCGATCTCAAAGACTTCATAATTGGATCTCATAGCCGACACATGGATATGGTTGAAGGCAATGACAGGATTCGATTGCTCTCTCGATCACTTCCTCCATCCTGCCCGTAATGGACGCTGAGCTCGGCCCCGTACGCCTTTTACGGTTTCTGTACTTAACTCGACCCGAGCTTCTCCGAGCTCTGAGTAAACACAGCACTAAACATTTCTCGATCGCGACTACATAAAAATAAATAAATAAATAAATAAAAGCCACCACGTCATGGAAAAAAACCCAGAGAAGCATTTTTCTAGCTCTAAAACCCCACTCTCCACCAAGAGGAAGTGATATGAGGGTTTTTTTTTCTTTTTTCTTTACAACGAAACAAGACATTCGATTAAGGTGAAAAGACGAACAAAGTGTGATAGCTCTCGATATTACAGTTAAAAATAGAAAGACGTAAACAGTACGCCTTACACTAACACGCAGCAGTGTGGGTGTAAAACAAACCAACAACAACAACAACAAAAACTTGTGGGTGCGGCCTGTCCTCCATTTTTTTTTGTACATCCAATGACAAACATTATTAGCCAAAATGTATATCCTAGAGTCCACTATATGTTGTATACTGTACATCACAGCTACATCACAGTACTAGCAATACACATTCACCAAAGGTTCCAATGATCTCTGCTGCATCAGTCCTCGCTTTATTTTTATTCATAATGTCTCTATGCACACTTAATGAAAGGTCACGTATGACAGGATACGATTGGAGCTCGGCAAACAAACGACTAAAGTTGTGAATGTCGAGCAGGAAGAAATGTCGGACCACATGCGGAATAGGTTCGGTCCAAGAACTCAATCGAGCCATGTGTCACCAAGTAGCCAAGGCTCGTTTGCTGTGGAATAATTGTTTTGACATAGATGGTCAACTAGGTATGATGCGTATGACCTCGAAAGTCATTCTTTTTCAATGTGAACTAGCATTTGTGGCAACAAGAGGTGAAGCCACTACTGGCAATGCAAAGTGGGCGGGGCAGGCGACATAGTGTAGTGCAGTTGTGTAGAGTTGAACTTATGTAATGGAGAAGAGAGGTCATACAGTGGCTTCCAGTGTTCACGAGGGAAGGTGGTACTGTTCTTGTTTTTTTTGTTGTTGTTGTTGGTTTTTTTTTTTTTTTGGTTTTGGTTTTGTTAGTGCTCGAAGCTTCAGAGCCAGTTGGTGAAATTGTTTTTTCTTTTCCGGCTCATTTCGACAATTCATTTCTCAACAGAATTGACATAAGCAGAAAGAAAACTGAAAACATGCTTTGTATACATGCTGTAGCTAACTGTGTCATTTGTGTTGCCATATCACGCATTTTCAGTGAAACCCTGGCAACCGGCAGTAAACTAAAGACAGCGATGTGAATGCGGCACGGAACGTAAATGTATAAATACGGACTCTAGCCGAAATATAGATATTACAAATGAGATGATGTATCGTGTTTTGTGTTATTTCTCATTAGTGTACGAAGCGTTTGTATTTGCCGACTCAACAACATGGCGTGTCACTATGGCAACGTGCTCAGGGCTACAGCTTCTCTAATGAAATGCACAGGATGAGTAAATGGGAAATGAGAGAGTGGGGGGGCGGGGGGGGAGAGCCATACTTTATGCTAATTTAATTAAATAGCTCAGGCAAAAAAAACGAAATGTCAAGAATACTCATACACTCACACGAGTAGATGTGACTTTTACTGAAAATTTCCTTTCACATGTCCTGTGACAAGCTTCTCTGTGACCCTTGTTCCTAGCACGCTATAGATCTGCTATACGCTAATGCCTCTGTGTCTTTCGTGTGTTCGTTCCCAGTTTGTGCGTATCCATTTTTAGAGCTGTGGCATTAGATTGTCCCAACCAGGCCCTGTCGATATTCTTATCTCGCTTTGACTGGAATCCAGGCCCTCGATTATATTCACGTCCCAAAAATAGAAAAAACTGGGGAGAAAAAAAGAAAGAAAAAAAAAGGATCAAAGTGAGGTTCCCGGAATGGGCAGGAAACCCAAGCCAGGAGTCAGCGCTTTGTCTCTGAGTGATCAGCGAATTCAATTCACCGACTGGCAGGAAGAGCTTGAGGAGATGTGTTTCACAAGCAAACCTGCCGCAGCGTAACGACCCAAAAACACCACAAACGGCTTCCGTTTTTCTGGTTCGTTTACACAAGCAAGTGCAAGAACATGGAGATCAGGCAGGTCTCTTTCAGATTCTTCCTGGATGGTCACATTTCACCAATGCCGAAAAGGACACAAGATATTGTTGTTGTTTTTGTTGTTGTTTTTTGTAATTTCGATCCAAAGTTAATAAAATAACCATAGTTGCTTGTAATGGTGTGGAACATCTGCAAGACAAGTTTCCTGTTATCACTTTTCTGTCATAACAGCCGTTACCAGCATCACTTTTTTTCTATGCATTGAAGTTGATAAGACAAAACAAATGACTCTATTATGCCAGAAAACTTTTTGAATGTTATGAAGCACTGGAGATTCTTTCCATAATTGAAAATATACATATATCTTCAAAAGAAAAGTATTAGCCTTATCATCAGAAGATGTGTGTGTTTGAATACCTGAGTGAATCAGTGGGGGGCAGTGGTGGTTAGTCGTTAAGACTCTGGGTTACTGATCAGGAGGTCAGGGGTGAAAGCCCAAGCACTGTCAAGTTGCCACTGTTGAGCCCTTGAGCACGGCCCTTAACCCTCTCTGCTCCCTCTCTGTCATGTCTGACCCTGTGTTCTGACCCCGGCTTCCTAACATGGGCTTTGAGAATAAAAGAATTTCACTGTGCTGTAATGTATATGTGACCAATAAAGACTCATTAGCATGGCTCTCTCTGGGTGGGAGGGATGTTGTGCTTTCCCTCCGATGCCAATTACAGTGACACTAGCCAATCATGGATGAGCTTGTGTATGCAGAAGAGGGCAGATAGCACTCTCATCCAAGTGTGTTATGCAATTGCTAACACATTCACACGCTACGGACAATCTGGGAATGCCAATCAGCCTACAAGGCATGTCTTTGAACTGCGGGAGGAAACCGGTGTACCCCGAGAAAACCCCTGAAGCACGGGAAGAACATGTAAACTCCACACACACACACACGGCAGAGGCAGGATTCGAACCCCCAACCCTGACGGTGTGAGGCAAACGTGCTAACCACTAAGTCTTGCATCGTGCATTGCATCGTAAGGACTCTTTGATATGGTGTAATGTATTGGGCAGAGTTTCAGTTATGACATAATGGACTAGGGGGAAGTTTCGGGAGCATAACAAGTGGCTAAACATGCAAAATCTCAGACTTACTGAAGATCAGGAGCTTTGGCTGATGATCAGGATTAAATCTGTTTTAAATGCCTCTTGGGAGCATTTATATCTGCTTGTTTATATGGATCCTACCTGTCTGGGCATAATCCTGATACTCGCTATGTACGAAATGACCAGACGTCTTGGTTTAGACCTTATTATAGACGAATGACTGCCACAGATGGCTGGTGTGACAGCATGCAAATTATGACACACTCTGCATACTGCTTGAATCCTGAATTATGAAGAAATCCCATGAACATTAGTTAGACAAAGTGAGGATTTGGGACGTCCACGTAGAGAGGACTAATGGTTTGGAGTTGGAGCCAAAGCTATAACAACTGCTGCTTGTACTGTGTGAATGAGGCATAAATTCTGGTGTAAAAGGCTATGGCAAGAGTCTAGTAGGGACAAGTGCGTGTGTGGGAGTGTGTGTGTGTGTGTGTGTGTGTATGTGTGTGAGAGAGAGAGAATGAAATTATTAGTTGTACTCATTTTCTCACTCGATTATGTGTGTGTATGTGGACTTGCTGACTCTAGGTGATTGCAAGCCCATTACTTTTACAGGCTGTTGTTCCAGGCTTTTGATAAAGGTCTGGATGGAACTCACTTTGGCTAACCTTGGCCTCCCGTGTGTGTGTGTGTGTGTGTGTGTGTGTGTGTGTGTGTGTGTGTTATAAAATGAAACACAAGTTGTGTCTTCATCAAACAAGGACATTTGTCTGAATGCCGATGCTGACATTTAAATTCGAATCATATTTCATGTTTAGGAACTGGGCTCGTAAAGCAAAACTTTTCCACTCTGGTATGCAAACGAATGCACAGACATGGGGTGACAAATGAAAGGACAAACCAGTGGCTCCATATCGCTGTACGAGGCATTTATTTTTCTGGCATGGTTGGGTGTTTGGCTCGATCTGTCCTCTTAGAGGCAAGCATGACTGTACAATCAATACCACCTTCTTCCTACTGATCACCTTTATCCTGCGATGAAACTTTTCGATCCTGATGGGTGTGACCTCCTCCAGGATGACCCCGCCCCCATCCACAAAGAAATGATTGAATTGAATTCTTCGGTGCTGATAAAAATGACGAAATCCAATTCTGTGGCTTTGAAAGTGAGGGACATTTTGGAGATTTTCTGCATCACCATTATCAAAACACCAGCTGAGGGAATATATTTTGGATCAGTGGCGCACTAATTTACAAAACACTTCAAGACATGTTTAGAAACAATTAACCTCTTCTTGTCACTCATAGTGGCCTGACACATCACTACCACATACATACTAGGTTGCGGTTGGGTTTGTTTTTCCTTTAATTTGTCACCCGGTGTGTATCTCAGTTCTGGTCTTCTCCAGTAGGTGGCAGTGTTGCTCTGCTCAGCAGTGACTCTTCGCTCCACAACAGGTTAACTAAGCTGCAATGAATCATCCCAGACACACACATGCACACACACACACACACACACACACACACACACACACACACACACACACACACACACACAGAGAGAAAATCTTGTTTAATCAACAACCAGCATCATGAAGCTTAATAAAAACATATTACTCCAAGCTGTCGACGAATAAAAGAGACTCGAGCGTCGCGGCGCTGTGCTTTGTGCCGAGAGGATAGTGTCAATAGGGGATGATTAAAAAAAAAAAAAAATGAATACAATAAATAAAAATCAAAAGGTCTGTTGTTTACAGGGACAGGGGTCAGCATTTACAAATGTGATGACTAGAACCTGTCTGCCTGGATGTGCTCCCGAAGACGTTTTTTTTTATGTCTTTATTAAGTTCGAGAAGCGTACAGTGATGAAGAAGAGGACAAGGACAAGCCAGGATGCTAACGTAAAGATTAAGGAAAGACAGGCTTGAGTGTTGCTTGGGGTATTTTTAGACACTCTGGCCTTGTTTGACACACTCTGTCCATCTCTGTCTCTCATTATTTCGAGAAGGTCTCGTTCCCTCGGCTTAGTGCGGCCAGAGACAAGATAAATCTGACCAATCAGAGCGCTTTGATGTACTTTCTCTTCCCAAAGCGTCCCCTGGCACCGCACTCGTCTAGATCTGACATCAAAGAGCCAGAGGTCTGCCTCGAACGAAAAAGCTGGTGTACCCGTCTCCCCACCCTCTCTCTCTCGCTCTCTCTCTGCTTCTTGTCTGTTCTTTTTCCTTCTCTCTCTCTCTCTGCTAATTTGAAAGAGAGCCTGAACTGATAAAGTTCTCAGAGTTAAACTGAGATGAGAACACACAAAATCTGGCTCTTCTCTCATCTCTCTCATTCTCTCTGTCTCTCTCTCACGTTCTCTCTCTCTCTCTCTCGCTCTCTCTTTCTCTCTCGTGTTCTTTCTCTCTCTCTGCTTCTTGTCTGTTCTTTTTCCTTCTCTCTCTCTCTCTCTCTCTCGTGTTCTTTCTCTCTCTCTCTCTCTCTCTCTCTCGCGTTCTCTCTCTCTCTCTCGCTCTCTCTTTGTCTCTCGTGTTCTTTCTCTCTCTCTGCTTCTTGTCTGTTCTTTTTCCTTCTCTCTCTCTCTCTCTCTCGTGTTCTTTCTCTCTCTCTCTCTCTTTCTGCTTCTTGTCTGTTCTTTTTCCTTCTCTCTCTCTCTCTCTCTGCTAATTTGAAAGAGAGCCTGAACTGATAAAGTTCTCAGAGTTAAACTGAGATGAGAACACACAAAATCTGTCTCTTCTCTTCATCTCTCTCTCTCTCTCATTCTCTCTGTCTGTCACATTCTTTCTCTCTCTCTCTCTCTCTCTCTCTCTCTCTCTAACAAATCCATCTGCTCTCTCATTCTATCCCCTAGAAGACCCAGAGACACCGAAGCACCAGCCACATGAGGAAGAAGGAGAGCTCTTCACATTGTGAATGAATGCCAAGAGGGCCATTAGAGACGTGACAAAAGCCTCTTGGCCTAAACCATTCTGTCCCCGGACCCTGTTTGAAGTAGCTAAAGAGTCGCTTCTATCACTTCACCATTTTGCCAGCTTGCACCTCTTCAGCATGTTTTATCAATTTTCCATTTTGGCCGTTTATCAGCCTCGGTCGCATTCCCAATTTTTCCACTCTCCATCACTTCAAATACATTTTCATTGTGCCACTTTGCAAGCTTACATTTATTATTTTATCTTTTTATTTCATTTTTTTAACAGCCTACATCACTTCATTGGTCTACACACAACCATCCCGTTGTCTTTTTTTTTCTTTTTTTTACCATTTATCTCCTTTAAAATGTCACGATTGTACCATTTTATCAGTCTTGAGGTTTATTTGACTATATGACCCTGCTTCTATCACTTTACCGTTCAACCATTTTATTATTTTCTCACCATGTCCCCATTTTCATCATTCTGCCTCCCTGTATTTTACCATTTTATCACCCTCTATCATGTCATCATTGCTCCGTTTTATTCGCCTCCGTCACTTTAAGATTATATCCATCGTTATTTTTCAACCCTTTTACCATTTTATTTGACTTCCCCTCAGAACCGGGTTGCATCTCTACCTTTTTTTAGAGTATGAGTTTGGTGTTTAACGACTGTAGATGCTGTAGGTTCTCCTCTTTGTTCCGTCTGCTTTGCTCTGATTGCCATCATTAATCATGCGGTATGTCCAGATCTCTGTCATTCTGTGCCAAATGGTCTTTAGTGCGAATACATCACGTGGTCATGGGATTGGTATTGGAGCATGTCTTATTAGAATGAGCGTTCCTATACCTATCTTCACACCTGTTGTGAGATATCAACAATGTTCCCATCTTACATCATGTTAACATGCAGATCTATGCATTATTATAATGCATTATTCTATGATTTTACCATTTTATCACCACTGATGGTCACCATTTCACTACTTCACCAACATTCACAACTTTCTTTTACTATATGACCCATCAATTTTTCTTTCTTTCTTTCTTTCTTTCTTTCTTTTCTACTTTTAACCATTTCCTCATTGTCCACCATGTCACCATTTCATCACCTCTTTAATTTGACCATTCCACCATTTTTATTAGCCAGTATTATTGGGTTTATCATTTTCCCAGTCAGTATTTTATCACATGCACCCATCAGTTTATTTTTATTGTTTCACTTCTTTGCGATTTCCAGCAATTCATCATTGTCCCGGTTTACTAGCTGTATACATCAACATTCTAACATTTGCCAAGCCCCTTATGACTTTACCATTTCATCAGCTGGTATTTCACTTGCACCCATCACATTAGCATTTTACTGGGTTGGTTTTACCATTCTGATAATAAACCATCACACTCCT
>JAOUWY010000001.1:28683114-28693124 GCA_025728095.1 Prietella phreatophila | reverse complement strand
AATAATAATAATAATAACAATAATAACAATAACAATAATAATAATAATAATAATAATAATAACAATAATAATAACAATAATAATAATAATAATAATAATAATAATAATAATAATTAATGGAATTAATCCAGTTCAAGATCTGTCCCAAAGTGACAACCACGCCCCTTCTGAGCCATGCCTCTTTCAGCCTGCTCATTACCCGCTCAGTTTTCTGTACAAACGCCTCTCCAAATAACTCGCATTGGTATGCATGCTTATATAATGGAATATACGAACAAGATGAGGCATCATGACACCTCTCGAGCTTATAATTATAAATAAAAATAAGGTGTGCAGCGTCATTGAGATTTCAGTAGGTTCCTTTGGCAGGAATGTAATATGTAATGGAAGAGCAGCAATGTGAGTCTGTGTGGAACCGAATGAAGCCTCGATGTGACGCATAAGCTGTGAATAAGTCTTGGGCCATAAGTAATACGTTCAATGTGGGACCATCTACAAATACATTTTCACAGTTGCTCTTTGGCCGCTTATTGCTCCGATCTTTTATGGTAAAGGAACAGCAGCGAGAGTCCATATGTACGCATCCAGCTCTCTGCTAAAGTTCCACCTTAAAACTTTGGGAGGTGGGGTCTGTGGGTCTGTAGGTCTGTAGGGCGGAGTGATAACAGGAAAAAAGTGAAATCCCGAAGTAAGATTAAGCAAATCCTTGTGACGTTACTGAAGAAGTCACGTGGAACAGTATTCCTTTACGTTTAATAAAGTCAGGGGTTTCAAACGCCTAAACCATTTAATACCTGCGTTTCGGTTGTGTTAATTTGCACCAACGCTTTCTCCAACATGACTTTAAGGCTGTAGAAAACTACACTGCCAGTAATAAATTAGGTAAAAAATGCCCACAAATTATATCACGCATTAAAGCAAACCCGTGAACCAGACATAACGTGTTATTTAAGATCATGTAAAAGAACAAAATTCTGCACATCATTCCAGCGTTCAGCTACATTACCTGTTCAAGACTAAAGAATGGACATGCTGGTCATGTGACTTAATCAACCTTAAGCTCGTAACTATCATTTCCCCGAAGCAAAGATTTCAATTATTAACCAAAAGTGCCTTTACACTAATAGAAGATATGCAGCTGCTTTTAATGGAGCACACAACCTTAATTACCATGGATACACTTTGAGAGAAAAGGGAACATTTTCGATCCCTAAGGTGCAAACAAAAGAAATGTACAAACATTGTAAAGGTAAAACCGGTTCTTAATGAGTTTTTAAAGTACTTCGCATCCTCTAGGTGCTCTAATGAAAGATACAAAAGACCTAGCCCTGAGCTTTGCACCCTAGTGAGTAGCATTTGTATCCTAATCACTATTTTCCCCCTCTTGGTTTTCATACTTCCATTAGACTTTATTACACACAACTTTTTCACATGTGCCTGGTGTTTCAGCCCTCAGATCAGAACCAAACTGTGTTTTTATTAAAATCCTACAGAAAGAGGTGTGGTAAATGTGATAAACTGCACACAGTTAGTGGGCATATTGCAGGTGATTTATAATGAGTAATTGCATCAAATGCAAAGTAGGGAGTCTTGGCAAGTTCAAAGATTCTGGAAGAGACAAATTAAAAGAGGTTTGTACTGTATAATTATGTGTTCCGTGTAATGCCGAGGAAATTCAGGGTTGGAAAACAGGTCTGAAAATGAATGTGCAGTCTGGTTATGAGATAAATAGGACCACAACCCTTTTCTCAGGCTCTTAAACTGTTTTTGGTGTCAGATGTGCGAACATGCAGAACATGTTGATTATAAAACTACTTTTAAAAGCATCATACTAGCCCTAATTTTGACAAATCTTGATTTATTTATAATTACTGAGGCAAGTTTGTGAAATTTGATTAACATTTTGATTTGTCTTCAAAGGGGCCAATTGTCTCCCAATGGCCAATTACTGATCACCACTGTCCCCAAGGACCAATCACTGATCACAACTCTTCCCAATGTCCAATCACTGATCACCAATGTTTATCAAGGCCCAATCACTGATCACCACTGTCCCCAAGGACCAATCACTGATCACCACTGTCCCCAAGGGCCAATCACTGATCACCACTGTCCCCAAGGACCAATCACTGATCACCACTGTCTCCAAGGACCAATCACTGATCACCACTGTCTCCAAGGACCAATCACTGATCACCACTGTCCCAAAAGGGCCAATCACTGATCGCCATTTTTGATCAAGGGCCAATCACTGATCGCAACTGTTCCCAATGTCCAATCACTGATCACAAGTGACCGATCACTGATCACCAAGGCATCCAATCACTGACCACCACTATTTCCCAATGGCCAATCACTGATCATAACCATACAACAATGACCAATTACTGATCACCAATGCTTCTCAATTACCAATCCCTGATCACCACCATTTCCCAATGACACCTTTGTACTTCGTTTTAAACTCTCTTATTGGTGATATTTACAAATAACAACAGTGAGTACCTGTTTCCTTCATGACTAATCACCTCTCATGACTACTCCCTGTGACTGCTTCTTTGTGTCTGCATTCTGGATAGAAAGTAGAATATTTTCTAGACATGCAAAAGTTTAGTGCTCAAACATGACTTCGTTCTATAAGAAATAAATGATAATATTTTTTTTTCCATTCTGATAAAACTCAATTCTGCTCTATTCTATTCTATTCTATTCTAAGGACCCTAGTTTGTGATTCAACATGCCAATGATCATGATGAGTAAATTAATATACAGATGAGTATATTAGTATATGTCAGGTAGGGACTATTTTGAGTGTGCTTTATATACATTTCTCTGAAAATAAAAGAAAATTATTACAACTACATTTACATGCAAACCTGGGCTATTCTACCTCCCTATACTGATCGTGTTAGTAAATCAGTTTGCAAATTCTTTGCACTTTTTGTGTTTCTATACATGCACATCATTAGTCAAATGTTTTCTCGATATTTTAAAATCCAAAGACTGTAGAAATACTGCTCATCTAACTCAATATTCAAGGCTTGTGAGGAATTTGTTCAAAGAGGAGAGGAAATCTCTATGGACTCAGGAGTTTGACACTTCTGAGTAAGTCCTGTGTAAATGAAAGAGGTAAAAAAGAAGGCAAACAAGCTGGCACGGAGACGGAGGATGAGACGGATGAAAAGGAAGGCGTGAAGAGAAAAAGGAAAAATGCTAGAAAAAAGAAGGCTGGAGAAAGTAAAAGAGCCTCTCGTGGCTGTTTCTCAAAGGCAGCAGAAACAGAGTAGTGGTCATGATGGGGTCTCAGGGGAGCAAAAGGGACGAGTGGAGAGGACAAATGGAGAGGAGAGGATTCATTGATTGGTGTCTGAGATGAGCTACATGCTGCTCCGCAGGAACTTGATGGATCTGTCATATGTTTTAAATCTGATGTGGCAGCGAGGACGGAGGGCAGAGGACCGAGCGATTATACACAGCACCTCACACGTGTCATGCACATGATGAGGGGATGGCCGCTGTGTGGACGGATGAATAGGCTGAAATCAAATGGTCAGGAAGGCATTTTGTTACACTGGGTAAGGTATATTAATCCCCCAACATCACAAAGTGGCAAGAGGAAAGATGACTGATTGCTGATGTCATATTTTGAAAAAAGGCAGAGATCTTAGAATTATAAGGTTTTATCCAATTTTTAAATCTGGAGCTTGCAATTTGACAAAATTACCGCAGATTTTCCACAGAGTTGGGCCAAGCTGCGTCATGTGACATCCTCACAACATGCGTTCAGCTGAAGCCGTCTTGTCATGATTTCCCCTCGAGCTAAAAACGCGAGCTCATAGCGAGGTGGGTTTTCATTGACAGCGACTTTGTTTACTTTCGACACATGCATTTGTTATGCTTTATGTCCTGTCATTGCTTGTTTCCCGTATGTGTCATCATTAGTCTCAGCTGTTTTGTGTTCACCCTTGATTACGTTTGTCGTTTAAACCCCTCGTGTCTCTTTGCATTTCGCGAAGTATTACGTGAGGTTTACGTATACCAAGCGTTTGTTTCTCAGCTATTGTTTTGATCTTGTTCTCGCCCTCGTTCTTGGTTCCTGTTTTGCCCAGTTTGTGCCTCTTTGCCAATCGCCTGACCCGTTGCCTGTTTTTTGCCCATGCTGTTGTCTCATGATTTGGATTTGTCTGCCTGCCTCTCTTTAATAGAAGCTCTTATCGGCACTTGCGTCCGTCCGAACCTCTATTGCGTTCAGATACGTGACAGCTCTTCGATTCTCATGCGTTGAACATGAGATCAACTAGAACGTCTCATTTATCAACAAACATCACAGAGAAAGGCCGTGCAAAACAATTCCACACAACTGCAAAAAAATCTGCCAGTTGCATCACAAAGTTTGATAAAAGAAGCAGAAAATTAAGCATTTTCGGCTACAACAACCCTGGCCACGACCGGGATATAACTTCCTCACATCCTCACTGGGTAATACGGTATACTCCTGGTTCCATGTTCGCGAAGTCTTGCCATCTTTCCCATTGCATTTCTGAACCTTTATATCTCGTGTCTGGTTTCTGACACTTGGATTGTTTACTGGTCGATATAATTTGTCTATTGCTCTTGTTTTGATTTCTGATTTCTGTTGACCCTTTTCCTGCTTTGTAGGCTACGATTGTGCAGCAACGTTTATGCCCATTTTACGCCCACTACAACAAGTTATTTGAAAACGAAAGAAAGGAATCGCTTTGAATGACAGCTTCCTTTTAAGGAATTGTGTCTACCACGGCTCTGTTTGCTCTGAGCGTGTGGGATCAAAGTCATTATCGATCAACATGCTGATACACACATACGCACATAGCTTAATGCATGAGGCTATACCTTGATGGATCTTTTACCAATAGCACCGGCTGATTACCTCTGTGTATGTGTGTGATTCTTTAGATTCTATATTCCTCATCTGAGACTCGATTACCTGGTACGATCTTCAGTAAGCACTTAATAAGCTTTGATGTTCAGATAGACGAGACGTGTTGTGCGAGACTCAGCTGGTGCTCACGGTTAGACATTAACAACAGGAAGTTACCTTCGTTTGCCTGCTGATCTTTGTCAGACGGGATAAAGGCGCTGAAATGATGATTTTAATCCATGCATACTGTGTCCTTGGCAACCCTCAGGATTACAGTCGGATGAGAAAACGAGGTGAATCAGATCAATAGCGCTCTTATGCAGAGAAATGTATGAGTAAGTGGCCTATTTATAAAGGGATACAAACTCATAATGAGCTAAAGTAAATGAAGAAACTGCAGAGATGTGTGCCTGAGTGTTTCAGACATCTTGTACCTGTCAAATATAACGGGGAGAGATATGAGATGTGTGTTTGCTTCAGGATGTGAAGAGGTGCTGTATTTTAAAATAAGTGGGATTGAAATAGCCAGGAGGTGAACATACACCATGGAGACAATGCAGGAGGTTTAGAATAGTTAAGTTCACTGAACTGAGCTGTTTAGAGCAGGTTTTCTGGCATGCTTGAGAAAAAAAAACAGGACATTTCATATATATTTTCAAGAATCATTGCTAAGAGGGAAAACAAACGTCCGTGCAAAGCCAGGAATGTAGACCAGAGTACCTTCAGCTGCTTATGTTAAGACCACTTAGTCGCATCAGACCACTTGAGTGTCAGGATTATATGTGGTTAGGAAATGTCTAGATAAATATTATATATGAAATTATAATATAAAGATATTCAAATGAGTGCATTAATTTAAACATGTGATTTGGAAGGACTCTACTGCCAGAGCTGCTGTTATACAAAACGAATCAACAGCATTTAGGTACAATGAAGGCCCAAGGATACACGGTCCAAAACTGGTTTTTCTTGTTAAAGTTAATTTGAAAGTTTTAGGTTCAGCCATGTTTGATGCCGCAGAGGGAGGCAGGGAAGCATCAGGAATAATTAGGTGAGAACAGATCAGACGAGGCTTTTGTAGCTTAAAGAAGGTTTTTTTTCATTTGAAGAATGACCGTGTTTGAAGCCAGTTGGGGTTGAGATCCGTCCATTCCTGCATTTTCAGCTCTTTGGACAGACGAGGCTTTAATGACACCATCTAGCGCTCTCAAAGACCACTTGTGTGTTCAAGGATGGTATTTTGATCACAGGATTCACTAATCTCAGTCTGGAGAATATCTCACTTGGCGTGCAGCATGCACTGAGGACTTGTAATACAAGAGGGTTTATTCGCCTAGCTCTTGGTGCAGTCATGAAATCTAATTGGATGCAAAGTTATACAAGTTATACAATTGGAATGATTCATAAATCTAGTTTGGGTAAAGTTGAGGTATGTCTGCTGAGAAACAGCAACGCTTCTCTTCTTCTCTGTTACAAATACTTTCATCTGCAGGAAAACTTACTCAGCCTGGAGAAATGTTTTCCATAAATATTAAATAAATATCACCTAACAGAAAATCATATCACCATAACAATTACTCATGATGCTTTGTTCGCAATTCTTCGACTTGATGCTCTGCTTAGACACAAGGATATGATTAGCCAGAGTTTATAGTTTATTAAGTATAGATGTCTAATTGTTTTTCATAGTGTCTATTGGTAAAAAGTAATACAAATAAATATTTATTGACTGGATGTCCAAGTTCAATTCAGAACATGTACTAAAAAGAGGTGAAAATGTCCACCTACTGTAGGTGCGTTCGAGAATTTTATGAGAAATGCATTTATCCAAACATAGACAGGTTGATTTGCTTTAATGTACTAGGAAAACATTTCAGAAATTAAAAATGGACGGGGCAAACAAACAAGAAATGAAAATGTGGATCAAAATGCTGGCAATCACGGTTAAAGACAAAATATATGGTTTGCCGCCGTGCCCAATTTGCTATATGTGAGTTCTTCATGTTTATAATGTAACATTTTCCCCCAGAAACCCACACAGCCTGGCTTGCTAACTGCCCTATAACGATGCTAGCTGTCACATTAATTGGAATCATTTATATTCCAGGTGAATAAACTGCTTATTAACTAGCTGACCCAGACAAACAAAAGAGCAAGAAAACGCTCGACTCGATTTATGCAACCACAATCAAAAGCTAATAATGTCTTAATGAATCAGCATGTCAAGATTTAGCTGCCATAAACATAATATATGTAGCTGTACACTTCATTAAACATCACACGTGTTAGCTGTTTAGCGGCGTGTTCATGAGCCGCCGCAAGGAGTTCACCAAGTGCTGCTGCAGCTTCCCAAAATAAATCAGTGCACCCTCTCAACCCTGTGCTTCATGTAGGGGCTGTAAAAAGGTATTTATTACCCAGTTATCCGGCAAATCCCTTTGCTCCTTCAGCTCTCAGCAAAGGAAGGACAGTGGAGTCATTGATTTACCTTTCTATAAACATCGTAGTGCCAGCTCATCCGCGAGTTAAACACATCTGGTGCAATAAAGGTAAAACATGCACACCAAGGAATTCGGATCCAAGGACACGGATCAGTTTTACTACTAGGTGCAGAGAGAAAACAGTGTATGTGTGCGAAACGTTTTTCTCTCTTTAAAAAGCTAAAAACTGTGAATGTTAGAGATTTCTGAACACATGCTGTGATTTGCTATTCTTATTATTCTTACTACATATAGGCTTGGCTGTACCAGCTCCAAGAGTTTAAAGACAAGCAAAGATTTTATTAATTTTCATGTAAGTTATCTTTCCTTTATATTATATATGGTAGTCCTGAAGTTGTGAAAAATATGTTGAAATTCCAAATATATAGTCACAATAAAGACACAGCAATTCTATTTTATTCTACTTTTTTTTTTGTTGCACAATTTATGCCTCCATAATTTGATTTGTAGACTTTGTAAGCGTTTTCTTGCCATCAAAAATGGTCAAACGTGGGTGTTGAATATTGTTTATGATGTTCATGGACTGAGGTTGGAGAGGTGTGAGTATGGGGACGCTAGAGGTAACATCCCTGTTATATGCAGATGATGTCATTTTGATGCACACCATAGCTATCAATCAGCACACGTCCAATGAAACGTCTGAGGCTATGGTTCTCTCATGGAAAAGAGTGTGATGCTTCATTCAGGTAAAGAGAGAGACCTTGCCTCTGGTGAATGCCCTTAAATTCTGTATCTTGGGATCATATTCATGAGATAATGGACCAGGTCAGTGGAAGTTATGTTACAGTAACTCTACCAGACTCTAGTCGTGAAGGAGATGCTCAATATTCAGAAGAAGCTCTAAGTTTACAGGTTAATCTACACCCTTATCCTCACCTATTGTCATAAACTGTGTGTAGGGATCAAAAGAATAAGGTCATTAGTACAGCTGGCGGAAATGAAGCACCTCCACATTATAGGTTCCCAATCCCTGGTCATGAAGTACACCTTGTCCTGAATATTTTGAGTTTTCTCTGCTCTAACACACCTACTTAATCTAAGGAAGGCTTGTTAATTATCTCATTAGTGAAATCAGGTATGTTCTCCATGACCAGGGTTGGGAACCTGTGGTCCATATGGATGCTGGGATTACTTTGCATGATAGGCTGAGGTTTGCTGCAATCTGGGAGAGCTAATTCCCCTCCAAATTAAGAAGAACCAGTTTATGAGGATGGTGCCTGGTCAGTTGTATAAAGCAACCCAAAACCCCTGGAAAGACCCTGAATCCACTGGAGAAAATATATCTCACAGCTGTCTTGGGAACATTTGGGGATTCCGCAGTTTAGACTATTAAATCCATAAGGGTAGGCATGGTTTATTAAGAGGCTAATAGTTTAAATGCTGATTTGTAAGTGCACGATTAAAGACTGATTTTTTTTCTTTCATTCATAATCCTTCTGCTGTTCGTGGTGGAAGTTCATGGTGGCAACAGTCTGAGAAGGTCAGCTCAGAAATATCTATCCCTGGCCACAGTTTCCAGCTCCTCCTGGGACAGCAACAGTGGTAGTTCTGAGATTATCATTATATTTAAGTATATATTAAGATGTTTTCGGGGTTGTTCGTCCGTCTGCCCATGTGTCTATCCAAGATTCCCGTTAGTGCAATATCTCAAGAATGACTGGTTGGTGTTGGATGTATATGGGAATATCACTGTAACCAGCAAATGAACTGGAATTTGGAATTGCTCCATGAAAGGGTCAAGGTCAACTGTTGTTCGCGGCGGAGGCATCCCAGTCTCACCATTGGTGTTGAGATCTACAGTACTTCTTAAACAAGATACGCTGTAAATCGTGAAGCAACTGACTTAATAGATACACTTTCATTTAACTCAAGATAAAGGCGAAACCTTTGGTTGTATGGATATTTTACGAAGCTCATTTAATGTTTTTGTTCAGTTCAATATTCGTGAATGTTCTGCTTCTTTTTCTCCAATCAATAGCAATAACATTTACTGTAAAATGCATAATACATCAAATCTTCATTTCAGTTATTAATAATACAAACAATGTGGACAGAAAGCAAGCTGCTAAAGCTTTAGCCATGCTCGGAGCTCCACTAAATGACTAATTGGAATGAAAATGGGAAAAGAAAACGTTATTTCACCTCATCCTATACAGTATGTAACATGACGCTAATAAGGGAGTCAACTTGTATGTCTGATGAGCTCACTAACTCAGACTATACAGTATATGTATGTACTGTAAATATATAACACCAATAACAAGCTGCACCAGAGAAATGCAAAATGATGTAACTATTATCACGGGATGATAATAATGCCTTAATTGCTGCCATAAAAATAAGATATTTGCCTTGGTGTCAGAGTTAGTAGTAAGGGGTACATGCAAAAACTGTCATCAGATTATAGTTTAAGTTTTTCATGGTACTGGAATGTACATCACAATTAATATCACTAGGTGCTTTTTTTTGTGACAAATACACTATTTTAGTGTAGCAAACCAAAACATCCATCCATCTTCAACCGCTTATCCATAATCAGGTCGCGGGGGTAGCAGCTCCAGCAAGGGACCCCAAACTTCCCTTTCCTGAGCCACATTAACCAGCTCTGA